>JANBTU010000109.1:0-43490 GCA_027578755.1 Coemansia sp. RSA 1199
AAGAACTTGTTGTCCTGCTCGCTCTGTTTTATAACGTCTTTGGATTCGCTTTCTTCGTCTAGCTCCTCGTCGTCGCTTGTCGACTTGCGCAACACACCTGTTTGCGGCTGTGACTTGCGCCGACCACCGGCGAACTCGGCCTTGGGATGGCCGGCCAAAAGATTGTTGTTTGCTTGCTCCATAGTATGTTTAGTGGTTATAAACGTTAGGTGTTTGGTTAGTGGAAATATGGTAATACTGCGATAAAAGAAATATTCAGTGATAAAGACAAGAAGGTTTGTGACCAGAGGGAAAATGTGTGCTTTTATACAGAACAGACAGGCGAGAAATGCCGGACTCGCCCTAAACCGCTTTATTTTTAAGCCGAAAACGAGGCTGTGTCACGCGCTTTTTTACTTTTCTGGACATTTTCGAAGGTTTCTTAAGCATTGACAGTGTGACGTCACATGGTGTAATAAATTACAAAACCACGTCATATTATGATTTCCATATGCGAGCTTGTTACCGCATGTTCTGGAAGCTGCATCCCCTCATGCCATTATAGAGTTGAATCTTCAAGGGTATATTCGAGCAATGTATTGAGCTGGTGCATGTGAGCTGACTTTTCTACAGTATCAAAAATAAAACAAGCGTTATACAACAGTGTACCGGCCCGTGCCTCCCGCCCTCGCCTCATGTTCCATGACATGCAACGTAGCCTCGGTAATAATGCGCTTAATCTCATTCTTTGCCTGCTCGACCGCCCGCTCCGTATCCGCCTCAATGGACAAATACAGTTTGCGCTCGCCCTCCGGCACCGGCTTTCCCGCTGGCACGTATATGCCGCGCATCGTAATAGCTGCGCCCGACTGCTCAATGACTTGCGACAGAGTTTCGCGATTGGTTGCCCGCCACCGTGCTTTTTTCGGATAGTCGTTGATGTCGAGTTCGCAGCCAAATGCGCCTACTGGAATAGCCGTGCTTGAGCCAGTTGCAGTGGCGGCGGCTGCGGCGGCTACAGCCGAAGAGTTTGCGATAATGGACTGGGCAGTTTCTCGGCTGGATGCGCGAGGTTTGTTTCCGTCGGTTGTGGATAAAGTAGTGCCCAATTGCTGGTTGATCTGATCGACTGCGCTCAGCGCAGCTGACGGCTGTGATCCAGTGCTTGTGCTGATGTTTAGGCGACGGGCTGCTGCCTGAGCTGCCAGCACTGCAGCCCGGACGGATGCCGACATATCGTCGGCGGCAGGCGTGGCAGGGCGCACTGTCGTGGGCGACATGGGCGACTGCCCGGACATTGAGCTGTTTTGGCGCCGAACGTTTGGCGCTGAATCAAGACGACGCACAGCCTCGCTTGCCTTTGCTTGCACTTTTGCAGAAACCGGCTCACCATCGCTGTCGTATTCAGCCTGGTCCTGCTCGTCCTCGTCCAACGCATCGTCGGTGCCATACGTGACTTTTTGGATCTTCTTCATCATGCTGCGGTCCTTGTCCAGCTTCTCCAAGCCTTTGCCGCCAAATCCTGACTTGCCGCCGTGCCGTTCCTTTCCTTGGCGTACTTTATCCAAAAACGCATTGGCAAGGGATTGCACATTTTCGGGAGGCGTGAGGTTGCTGAGTTTCATCGCTTTTACGACTTCGTTGGCAAAGCGGTCTTGGTCGGGCGTAATGAATGTGTATGCATCGCCTTTGTTGCCTGCTCGGCCTGTGCGGCCCACGCGGTGCACCAAGTCTTCCATATGGTTCGGGCAGTCGTAGTTGATCACCACGTTTAGTCCGCGCACGTCCAGGCCGCGTGCTGCTACGCTTGTGGCAATCAGCACTGAAAACACCCGGTTCTTAAAGTCAACAATCGCCTGGTCGCGGTCTGTCTGATCTTTGCCTCCGTGGAGCGAGTTGCACACGTATCCTCGCCGCATCAGGTCTCTGAGCAACGCATCGGCGGCTTCCTGCCGATCAACAAAAATCAACGCCATCGTCTCGCTGTTGCTGTTAAACGACTCGCCCAAAATGCCCAGCAAACGAACAAACTTTTCTTTGCCCTCAATAACCTCCACATGCTGCGTAACTTCGGGCGGAATGAGCGCACGTCCGCCAATCACAATCTCCAGCGGCCGCCGCAGGATCTTGCGGGCCAGGGCTTCCATCTGTCGGGGAAACGTTGCTGAAAACAACACTGTTTGGCGGTGTGGACGCACGCTCTGTATGATCTTTGTCACTTGCGGCTCAAAGCCCATGTCGAACATGCGGTCTGCCTCGTCGAGCACCAAGTATGTGACGCGATGCAGATTGGTGACTCGGCCAGAGTTTGCGCACAACAGGTCGATAAACCGGCCAGGCGTGCACACAACGATCTCGCAGCCGCGCTTCAGCTCGCCAATCTGGTCTTTAATTCCTGATCCACCGTACGCACAGACTGCTCGAAGCCCGAGTGGTCGCAAAAACGGCTTGCACTCGCGGTGGATCTGCACGGCCAGTTCGCGCGTAGGCGTCATCACCAGTCCAATCGGTCCCTCGCCCTGCGCCAACGGCCGCTGGGCCTTGATGTGTCGAAGCATGGGCAGAATAAATGCCAGTGTCTTGCCCGACCCTGTCTTGGCCACGCCGATCATGTCGCGACCACTTAAGATAGCTGGGACTGCTTGTGCCTGGATTGGCGTGGGCTTCTCAAAGCCCTGGTGCTTGATCACGTCTGCACATGCCGCAGGCAGCCCGAAATGCGACCAGCTCGTGGCGGGCTTTGGCGGATTCACGCCGCGGATCTTGATCCCGCCCAAGTCTACTCGCATCATGTCGACTTCTTCAGCAGTTAGGTTGCGGAGCTCGGCTGGCTCGATGTAAAAGTCGCGCTTGAATGTCTCATAGTTCATCTTGGAGTGGTCCACTGCCGCCAGGTCTTTTTTCTTTAGCCGCTTTGCTGCAAGGGCCAAAACATCTTCAGAGTCGGCCGGCACGGTGTCGCTGCCATATCCATCGTCGTTATCAGGCACCGCGTCGGCATCGCCTCCATTAGAGCCTGCATGGTTGTTGCTGGCCTGAGCATCCATACTTTGCATAAACTCCTCCAACGAATCTGACTCTGCCACATCTACATCCATAGCCGTGTCACTAGGCGCAGCAGCCTCCATTACCGTATCGGTCTCGTCAGCCGAAAGCAGTGGAAGCGCAGAAGGCAGTTTCCGCACACCGCTTGCAGAAGACACACTGTCGGTGTCTTTATCTGTGTCTGCGTCAGGTCCAAACACGCTGCGACTTAGCGACGACTTTACCCGGACTGCTGTCCGCTTGCTACCCAACCCAGGCTTGCCCAAACCGATCTTTATTGGCTTTGGCTTCAGCTGCAGACCAATTTTAACCGGTTGTACAACGCGAGCATTGTGCGTAGAGTCAACTTGTTTGTGCGCGTTCGAAGCAACGGGTGTTGATGGCAGCGACTCGTAGACAGCATCGCTTGTTGAATGCGAGTCTGAGGTCATTGATCCCGGAGCGGTAACAAACTGAGAGCCAGCGTCCTCGTCGGCCACAGACGACGCCCGGCTCTCTGGCCGTGCTGCCTCAGACCCCGAATCCGACGCCTTTTCCTCCTTGCGCTTCTTCCACAGAGCAAGCCGCTCCTTCATCGACAGCTTTTTCGACTCGTCAGCTCCGCTCTCTTCATTCTGACTTGTTTGTGCTGGTCTAGCCACTCGATGCGGTGACCGGCTCCGGCCGCTTCTATACCGGCTGCCATCCCGCCCAGTTGCGTCTCGACGGCTCGGTCTGCGTTCGGGCGACCTAGAGCGTCTGCTTCTAGCCAAGCTTCTATCGCTGTTGCGGGAAACATGCGAATGAGTCATTTGGAACAAAAGGTTATGCACGCTGCAAATAAAATACCAGTGTGCTACTTTATAGCTAGAGGACAGAATATAGCCTCGGTTATAACTATATGCGCAGTTCAAGGTATACCTTTTTGAACAAGTGTCGTAAGCTGCCGCTCTGTCCAATTGAGGCGTATAGTCAAAAGAGTATTGAAATAAAACAAACAGCCAACGAAAGAAAAGTGCAGAATGGCTGCTACTTGTGCAGGATTTTTACCCAATCACGTGAGACTCGGTATGGGGCCGAGAACCTTTGCGCATAAATCGTGAGTCGCACAACTTTCTCCTCTTTTTTGCCTGTTCGACGCTGCTGTAGCAAATTATTCTCTTGTTTAGCTCTGTTTTGAAAACTATTGACACCACATACAAGTTGCCAGAGAAAAAGAGCCCAAACACGATACTCTAGTCTTTAAGTTCTTCTCGGAAGCGACTGCAGCCTGCGCGTTACTCCAAAGCATTTGTTACTAAATCTACCTGCAGCAAATAGCAGAAAAAAGTCAAGGTTCTTGTAATTTTGACAACTGTAATTACAAGCAGCTGTTGCATTATTTGACTTGAATCGACTAATGTCTGACCGACGCACAGACGCCAGCCCTCGATCAACATGGATCACGATGGACCGCGATACGCACGACAGCCCCAGTGGCGATTCAGAGAGCGACCATGAAACGTCTATGAGCAGTACGTTGCCGCCCAGGATTCGGGAGCAGCTTCGACTGCGTGGCTCTGCTGCAGCGTTTCTACAAGCGTATAACCGCAACGATTTGGTGCGTATGCGACGGCATTACCAAATACCGGGCCTCGAGGAGTTGGACGATAGCTTGCATGAGGATGACGATGAGAGCCAGCAAGTGATGTTCTTTCCAGAGTCTTTTACTTCAGAAGACCTGAGCGATGAGGAGATGCATGCGAGAATGAACATATTGCATGAGGACGAAGATGATGAAGAAGAGGACGAAGATGAAAGTAGTCACGAGGACAGCGACGACGACGACGACGAAGTTGAGAACACCAACGATGAGGACGAGGACGAGCATAGCCAGTATTCGGCGGGCAACGCGATGGCATCGTTTGAGAATCTGCCGTCGCTAAATGGCACGCAGCCGCCCCACCGTGGACTGTCAGGACTGTCGGGGCAGGCGGAGAGCAAAGCAAAGGATCCCCGGCAGTCGTTTATTCCAAAGTACTTGGAGAGCACGGCGTATGGCACCTTGTACCACCGTCGCATGCTTGACCAACACAAACATGACAGCGGCTCTGCAACTGACGGGTCGTCGTCGACAATTATGGGCGCAGAGTCCGAGTGCGACTCGGCAGTGCCGCGTGTTGCGCCTGACATGTTCTTCAAAACACTGGTGCAAGACTCGTGGCCGCACTATTGCACGCCAGTGCCGACGATGCCGTCGTTTGCCAGTCTGGGATTTGGCCTGGGAGTAAGCGAGTCTATTTACCCTGTGCTCCCTAGCACTAGCAGCGATAGTACTCAGTCTCGGCGGGGAAACCCAAGCGATGAGAGCAGGGCGTCATGGCGAGCCCGATTGGTTGCACAGAACTCTGCGACTAATGGGTCTGTGCTTTCCAGGCAGCAAAGTAGCCGAGCTGCCCAGGCGCAGCGGCGACAAGCAGCAAATGTTCCGAGCAAAGACGAGAAAGAAACGGAACAAGCGCAGCATCTGCCTTCTGCGTGGTCTACGGTGAGGGGAATGCCAAACCTGGAGATTACACCGAACCGGGAGACGGTCAAGTACACAGGACCGGGCCGGCACGACACTGATGCATCGATGATTCTGACCGATGTGTGCATTCCCTCGCGCACTGGTGTGTACTACTATGAAGTATACATAAAGAGCCGGGGCCAGAACGGGTACATTGGCGTTGGGCTGGCGCGGGGCGGATTGGTGTCGACCCGGCTGCCTGGGTGGGACCCTGGATCGTGGGGGTACCACGGCGACGACGGCCATGTGTTTGGCGGCGCCGGCAGCGGGACACGGTACGGGCCGCGGTACTCGACGAGCGATACGGTTGGCTGCGGGATAGATTTTATGAAGCGACGTATATTCTTTACGCGCAACGGAGCGTTCCTCGGACATGTATTTGATGCCATCGATATCTCCAAGGACTTGTATCCATGCGTGGGCATGCGGACGCCCGGAGAGCACTTGGTGGCGAACTTTGGACGCAAGCCGTTTGTGTTTGACATTAGTGCATACATGGCGACTGCGCGAGAAGACGCAATAAAAGTGGTGAAGACTGCTGAATTGGGTGGACTGCTGCCGACGCACAAGCTGATGGAGACTAAAGACAGCAATTGCACCATTGATATGGGTGCGATTCTGGCGTTGCGGGGCGGACTGGCATCAGGGGTCCACCAAGCCAAGATCAGCGAGGGCGATGCGACACTAAGTATCGTGCTGATGCATTTGTTGCACAACGAGTACTATGCCACCGCCCGAGCCCTGATTGAGAACGCAATTGGACAGCACGGGCTGGACAGCTCGAGTCCACGCCTTGCGTCGGTGCTGAAAACGCTGAGCCAGCAGGACGAACAACGTGTGTCGCGGCGTCGCATCTGCAAGCACATCAGTGAAGGCGATATCGATCATGCACTGGGACTGTTGCAAGAAGTGTATCCACAAGTACTGGAAGACGAATCACTTGTGTTTCAGCTGCGGTGCCGGCAGTTTATCGAGCTGGTTCGGGCGGCCAACGGCCATCATATTGCCTCGAACGTGCCCGACGACAGTTCGTTGGCAACACCGCTTTCGCCACGAACTTCAGACATGATGGATGTGGACGACTCGCAGTCCACAACAATGCTGTCATTATCAGCCATCACAAACGCGCCAACGCTTGTGCGAACAAAGTACGGGCAGCTTGGCAGTCTGAGCAAGATGGATCCAGCGCACTTGGTACGTGTGCTCCTAGAGTATGGGCGGCAGTTGCAGGCCGACTATGGCAGCTCGCCGAATGCGATTATTCGCGAGGGCCTTGTGCATACGTTTTCGCTGCTTGCGTATGCTGATCCAGAGCAGAGCCCGATTTCGGCGTTGCTTGATCCGAGTGCGTGCAAGCCGTTGGCGCGGCTGGTCGAGATGGCGATTATGGCTACTGAGAAGGCACCGCGCATGTCGTCGCTCGAGTGCATATGTCGGCAAACCAGTGCGTTGTTGGGCGAGCTGAGCACACGGCGTAATGGCATGGCCGCTTTGATCTCAGTCGAGCGGGATGTGCTTCAAGGGTCGAGCACTGGCTTGAATGAGAGTCTGTAATTTTGTTAGTTTTTGTTTGGTTAACTGGTGTTTATATGTGCGAAATCTACCACTATGGCGGCTTAAATCTCGATTCAAACATTTTCACAATGTCAGTATGAGCGCCAGATCCTTACACCCTTTGTGCATTTATAAAAATGCTACCTGCTCGCCAGCGCAGCCCGCTGCCAGTGCTGGTCGTTGCCTGTTGCTAGCATTTTAAGACGTTGCTTGGTTGGGTGCTACATGGCTGGGAGCTACTTGAGATCTACTTGGATTTGTATTAACCCATGTGTTATTGAATGTGTTTAAATAAAGACAATAAATATGGCAGTGCAAAACATATACTTACTACATACTTTAATTCAACCAGCGATGGCAATAATGACAGTGACAACAGAGATGAGCGACGACAACAGCAAAGTGAAGAGAGAAAAAAATAAAGAAAATAGAGAAGAGAGAGAAGAAAGCAGCTGGGAGAGAACGTGCGGCTTTTAAAGCCTGACAAAAATATTTGGTGTGCTGGATGAGTTTTCTGCACCACAAAGTTATTTGACACGCATTGGCTCTGTGTTTTTTAGCCTGCAGTTTTCATTCTATGTGTTGACTTTAGATTGTTAAAAGTCCAATTTCTGCAGTTATAACTGCAGTTGTATTTCTTGTATTGTTGGTTATATGCAATTCACCAGTAAAACAACAACAGCAATCATACTAGTTGTGTTTATTAAAATATACATAATATTATTACACTATGCTTCTACTAGCCAATGTAAATAGTATTTCACCAGAATTAATTATAAATCTTTATATTTTATAAAGCAATTAAATCTGTTTACTCTGCCAAACATTCTCTAGTAGATACATCAGCGATAGATGGATAGTTTAAACATATTCTAGAAGCATTACACATTGTTTAATCTTTGGCTGGGAATACAACATATTAGTAAGCAAACTAATATTTTATGAGATAGTAGTGTTGTATTTTATTATAAAAGGGCTGCCAGCTGCAGAGTTTCAAATAAGGAACAACATCCATTTAGTTTAGTATTTCCTATGCCTTCATCCAGCCTGGTGCATAAGCACTCTCCAAAAGGCTGGATGGAACCCAGCCTACCACACCCAGTTAGAGCAGTATGTAGCCATGGTCAATTATGTGACCATGCATGCATATGGGTTGGCACAGTATATATTCCTAGCCAAGTTGGACAACCCTAATTCCTTTATTTATTTCTCAATCAACAAATGTCTCTTTAAAGAGATATTTTTATTTTATACTACCTGGCCAGATATACAAACAAATGTTATTGCATCTATGCAGAAGATTCGACAGCTCATACTATGCTATTAACCAGAATATATCAGAGCATCCAAGATGGAGCTCCATCCATATGCCAGTTTAGCTGAAGTGGCAAACTATGTTGCTAAAGAGATGCTCACGGCATATCACAACAATGTTATGCAGAATTTCAGGAATACATGGTGGCGCACCATTAACATGCTACTTAACTTCAAACAGCGCCAGACAGAGTTGGTTGCACAGCTTGAGGCAAAAGACAAGTCAGCTCCAGAAATTAAGCATGAGTGTGAAGCTTGGATCTGGGGTCCTGCCCAGCGTTTGAAGGAGTCACTGGGCACAGGCCAGCCAGTCAGTACAACTAATGAAGAGGGGGCAATTATCCAATTGCTATGGCCGGTGCTCTGTAGCTACAGCACCAGTTATGAGTTTGCCAAACATAGTATATACTATGATGCCAAGGTGTTTCTGTTGCAGCATCTGAAGGCGTTTGTACATCTGAATGTGATTCTTGCCTAGGGGAATATAAAGTGCACCCAAGTGCTGCCTCTAAGGCACTCATGGGTGTACTCACACGTCCCATTAAACACAGCTATCCTGGTCCAGTGTATACTTGGCAAGTCATACAATCGAACACTAGGCAGTAAGAAAACGATTAAGGCAGACATTAAAACATACTGGTCATAGGTAGTGAACCTACAGCAAGATATGTTCCAGTTGCACAAACGCCATGAATTCAAAGGTGTTGTCATGACAGATGGCATCTCCATCTTGGCGATTCGTAAGACAGTGAATGAAGAGCTGGTAGAGATCAGCACCAATCTCAAATGCAAACACGAAGAACCAGAACAACAGCTGCAATATGGACAACTGGCAGTGCAGCAAGCGCAGCTGGCTTATCAGCCATCATACCAGCCAGTGCAGCCAGTGCAGCAAGCGTACCAAATGTGGATGCTGGCAGTGCACCAAGAGCAGCAAGCATGGCAAGTGTGGGAAGCGTGGCAAGCGTGGATATCGCTGGTGCAGCAAGCACAGCAAACTTGAATACAGTTGGTGCAGCATGTGTGGCAAGCATGGCAAATATGGCAAGCACAGCTACCATCAGTACCGTCGCAGTAACAGCAACTGCCGCAACAAACGCAGCCAGTCCAGCGGCAGCGGCAGCAGAAGGCGGACTGCGAGTATATAAGCAATCTGTCGCAGGTGCAGTTACAGAGTACCACTGGGCGCTGCGTACTTGCTGATCCAGGTCATCATGATCTCTACATGATGCATGAGAGTAGCTCTGTCGCTAGTAAAAACGTCTACCGCTACACCCGCTATCAGCAACGCAAGGAAACACGCGTTACAAAATATAAGAAAATCCTGGAGAACGAGAAGACAGCGGAGGTCGCAGCACTTGAGCGTGCTCTGAGTGCCGGCAGCTACATTAAACCTGATCTCAGGCTCTTTGAGGAGTACCTGGCGGCCCGAGCGGAAGTGGCGGTTGAATTGACTCGGCATTATAACCAGACGATGTGTCGTCAGCGGGTCGGCACTACGACGCCTGAGGTGCCGTTGAACCGGAAGCTGCAGCTATCGGCATTTATAAATCGCAAGAGAGCCGATCAGCTCCTCGTCAACCGTCTACACCAGAGGTTTACACTAGACGCCATCTTTGTGATGGGTAATTGGGGGGCGCCTATGACCCGGTTCCACGAGCCAATTCGCGGTAAGGGCTGGCGGACGTTGTTGAAGCGTGGCGGCTTTACAGTGTACCTCATCAACGAGCATCTAACTTCGTCTTTCTGTCCGATCTGTGAGGAGCGTATATCGACGTTCCTTAATGTACCGAATCCTCGGCCGTGGATGCGTACGAAATGTCCCGAAGTAAAGTGTCACGGACTCCTAGGCTGCACAAGCCAAGCATGTGTGGAGTTCAAAGGCAATTACTTGGGCCAAAAGAAGGACGAAAGCGAGGGAGAAAAGAAGGGCGACGTTAAGTGGCGGTTGTGGAATCGGGATTTAGCAGCAGTGTTGAATTTCAGAAGCATTCTTTTCAGCTTGCGGGAAACAGGAACGGTCCCTCTTCGTTTCCAGCGCAAGACCACGGCTCCCAAGACTCGTAAGACTCGCAAGACTTCCACGGCTCCAGCCCCTCACCCAACATAATACTTCCAAACAGTTAAAGCTGGTGGGCCGACTTTTCATAGGAGGCCCACAAAACCAGAACACACGTTCCCCCTTGAAAGAGGGGCCATAGTGTACAATCCGAATACGCCACCATAAATGTGTATTGTTCGAACGAGATGTAAAGTGGGTTCTTTATTGACGCAAATCAGTCTATGGAAAATAGAAAATGATGAATCAATTTAGGATCATCAAACGTCATTTCCAGCAGTTAACTTTCTCCCCTCGGCCACATTTATCCTCTTCCATTCGCACATTTTATTTACATTTGCTCTCGAGGTACATTTATATTTTGCACAAGAACAAACCAAAAAAGCATGAGCCCAGTATTCGAAACTCTAGTGACTTTGCCTACGCGCAGCGGCAATCAGTTCCTGCCGCCCGTTGCATCGTTTGAAACAAACTTTGAATCGCGAGTGACGGTGGATTCGCAGGCCGAGTATACGGAATTTGTAGGCGATTTGGACAAATCACCGAGCGATACGCGTGCACACCGCCTTATTCGGTTGACGAATGGGCTGGTGGCGATGGTTGTGCATGACGAGGAAGAGAGCAAGGCGTGTGCGGCGCTGGACGTTAATGTGGGCAGTTTGGCGGACCCGCAGGAGCTGCAAGGGCTGGCGCACTTTTGCGAGCATTTGTTGTTTATGGTAAGAATCACTGGGTGGTTAGAGTGCGAATATGCGCGTTTATTGTCTAGCGTGTACCTTTGTACAAAGGTGGATTGCATATGCAGGCGGGTGTTTTATGCGTTTGGGCTAACTGCAGTTTTGGTGTAGGGTACAAAAAAGTATCCAAAGGAAAACGACTATAATGCGGTAAGTGTCAGACAGCTAATGGCTAGCATACAGATAGCTAGTGGCTAGCATACAGACAGCTAATGGCTAGCATACAGACAGCTAGTGGCTAGCATACAGACAGAAATTGGACTAAATGCGTATGTGTAGTATTTGTCAGCGCACGGCGGGTACTCGAACGCGTACACTGATCTCGAGGATACGTGCTACTACTTTGAAGTGAGATACGATGCACTGGGCGGAGCGCTGGACCGGTTCTCGCAGTTCTTTATTGAGCCGCTGTTTACGGCAGACTGCACGGACCGCGAAGTGAAGGCGGTGGACTCGGAGCACAAGAAGAACATCCAGAACGACATGTGGCGGCAGTACCAGCTCGAGAAAGAGCTGTCCAGCCCGGACCATCCATTCAGCATGTTTGCTACGGGCAACTACGACACGCTGTCGGGGGCAGCGCGGCGTCTGGGAGTGGATCTGCGCGAGCGGCTGCTGGACTTTCATGCAAAGTACTATTCGGCGGACATTATGCGCTTGGTGGTGGTGGGGCGTGACTCGCTGGACCAGCTGACCGAGTGGGTTGTGTCAAAGTTTTCCGGGATCCAGAGCAAGGGCCTGACCAAGCCACTGTTCAAGGGCCATCCGCTGACTGCGCGCGAAATGGGCCAGATGATTTATCTCAAGAGCATCCGCGAGCAGCGCACGCTGGATCTGACGTTTGCGCTGCCTGATCTGAAGCCATACCACAGATCAAAGCCCGCCCAGTACCTGGGATCTCTGCTGGGGCACGAGGGCCGTGGGTCGATTCTGTCGTGTCTGCGCAAGCGCGGATGGGCGACAACAATTGTCGCTGGGCGTGCGCCAACGTCGGCCGAGGGCTTTGATATGTTCAAGATCACAGTCAGTCTGACCGAGCCTGGATTGGAGCATTACACGGATGTCGTGCGTATGGTGTTTGCGTATATCCAGCTGCTGCAGTCGGAGCGTCCGCAGCGCTGGTTCCACGACGAGCTGCGGCGCATCAGCGAGATCGAGTATAGGTTTATGGAAAAGTACGAGGCCGTGGCACTGGCGTCGAACTTGGCCAGCGTGATGCAGAACCGGTACTTGTCCGCCGAGTGCATTCTGTCCGATGCTGTGCGCCTGAAAGACTTTGACGAGGATCTGCTGGTGTGGACGCAGGGGTTCCTCAGGCCAGACAATGTGCGCATAGTGCTGGCGGCACGCGACCTGGACGTTGAGTTTGACCGTACGGAGAAGCACTATGAGCTTGATTTCCGCACGGAGCCGATCAGCGAGCAGTTGATGCAAGACATTCGCGGCGACTTGGAATATGATGAGCTGCATTTGCCGGAGCCGAACCAGTTCATTCCCGACAACATGGAGGTGAAGAACCAGCGGCGCGGCGACGCAGTGTGCGATGCGCCGACGCTGCTCAAGATGGCCGAAGGGCTCGAGCTGTGGTTCAAGCAGGACGACCGGTTCTTCCTCCCGCGCGGCAACGTCCGTGTGAATATCGAGACGCCGCGGGCGTACGAGTCGCCGCTGAGCAGCGTGTTCAACCAGCTGTTTATGATGGTGCTCAAGGACACGCTGACCGAGATCACATACGACGCAGAAATAGCTGGGCTGTGGTTTGAAATCCGCGACACAATCGAAGGCATCGTGGTGCATATCGATGGGTTCAACGACAAGCTATTGCAGCTGCTGGAGATATTGGTAAAGACGCTTCGTACGTGCAAGGTGGAGCGCACGCAGTTTGAGGTGTACAGCCGCGAGGTGAAGAAGAAGCTGGACAATGCGCGGCACTCGGAGCCGTACGGGCACGTGCAGACGAACACGAGCTTTTTGAACCAGGGCTTTATGTGGCGCTTTATGGACAAGCTGGCGGCGTTTGACTTGGTGACGATGGACCGGCTGCAGCTGTTTATTGACTCGCTGTTTGAGCAAACGCGAGTGCAGATGCTGGTTACCGGCAACTTTGACGAAAGCGAGGCGCTGGCGGCGGCAGATATGGTCAAAACGCTGCTGGGCAGCCAGGCATTGCCCGAGTATGCACGTCGAGTGCCGCGCGCATTGCTGCACGAGCCCGGCGTGTATGTGCACCATGCGCTGATGCCCGAAAAGGGCAACGTCAACAGCTGTGTCGACTACTCGGTGTACGCAGGAATGACATCCGACCGCCGCGGACGAGTGGTTCTGGACCTACTGTCGCTGATCATGCAGGAGCCGTTCTTCGACCAACTGCGCACTAAAGAGCAGTTGGGGTACATTACGTATAGCACGGAGCGCAAGTACAACGGCGGGCATATGACGCTGCGTTTGCTGGTGCAGAGCGAAGCAAGTCCCATATACGTGCGGATGCGGATCGACCAGTTCCTAAGTGGGTTCCGCGAGCGGCTCGAGGAGATGACGCTTGAAAAGTTTGACGGGTACGTGAGCAGCTTGCGCGTGGCTCGGGAGGAGAAGATCAAGAATTTGTTTGAGGAGTCAGGGCGGCTGTGGCGGCACGTGAGTTCAGGGTACTATGAGTTTGACCGGATTGCCACAGATATCGAGATTCTCAGCACGGTGACGCAGCACGAGCTGCTAGAGTTTTGGGACTCGTATGTGGACCGGCAACGGGCGCCCGCGTACACAGCGTTGGCGGCGACTATTTGGTCGACCAAAATTACGCAGCCTACGGATGAGGAGCTCGAGAAGTTTGCAGATGGCGTGCTTGCGGTGCACGGCAGTTTGGAGCACGACGGGACGCGGGGCGTGTTGACTGTGGAGCAGGTGGGCGGTATTTTGCGGCAAATGGACGACGCCAAAGATGACGAGGAGCGTGAGCTGGAGCGGATCATTGCAGTGTACGAGGAAGCAGCCAAGGGCGACGGGGAGGATGTGGCCAAGGCGGTGGCCAAGATGCGCAAGCCTGCGTCGCATGTGCGCACGGCGATTGCGATGGCTCGGGAAAAGACCAAAGTATGTCATGGAAACAAGGACTGTGGGCTGGCCAATATGGGCGTGGTTCGGTCTCCGAGCGGCGACTGGCTGTTTAGAGAAGCATCGGCGTTCCGTGCCACATTGCGGCAGTCTGGCGCCCCGGTTCCGACCCGGCCACTTGTGCCAAAGTACTAGTGGGGATGATCAAAAACTGATCTATTATACAAATTGACACTTGCAATTTACTCTTTCACTCTTTGTTTTAATTTAAACTTTTGAATGTGTTTGTCTGCATTTCGACTGACCCACAGACTCGCTCGCACCTTGACCGTTAAACGCCCCATGGACACGGGCCACTCGCCGTCCAAACGCCAACTGACAAGCATGGCCAAAATAGCGCTCACCGAAAAAGAGCACGAGATTTGCTCGTTGCTCAACAATGTAGTCGACCACATTCACACCACCACCAATCAGCAGTTGACCTTGCGGATTGCCGGGGGCTGGGTGCGCGACAAACTGCTGGGCCTCGCATCGCACGACATTGACATTGCCGTCGACCACATGAGCGGGTACACGCTTGCCCACCACGTAACCACATACATGCAAACGCACTCGCTCGCAACCAGCTCGGTGGGCAAAATCAACTCCAACCCCGAACGTTCCAAGCACTTGGAAACTGCCACCACCAAAGTTTTGGGCCACCTTGTGGACTTTGTGCACTTGCGGAGCGAAACATACAAAGAAGATAGCCGTATTCCACTCGTGGAGTTTGGTACGCCGGAGGAGGATGCGAGGCGCAGGGATATTACGATCAATGCGCTGTTTTACAATTTGCAGACTCGAGAGGTGGAGGACTTTACGGGACGTGGTCTCAAAGACTTGCAGGAGGGCGTGGTACGCACGCCGATGGACGCCGAGCAGACGTTTCGGGATGATCCGCTGCGCGTGCTACGGGTGCTGAGGTTTGCCAGTCGGTTCGGGTACGAGATTGACGGGGAGACGGCACGTGCGATGCATCGTGTGGAGGTTCGACGGGATTTGGATAAGAAGATTAGTAGGGAGCGGGTAGGCGTGGAGGTGGAGAAAATGGCGGCGGGAGAACGACCGTTGCTGGCTGTACAGTTGATTCTGAGATTTAATCTGTTCGAGTGCGTGTTCCGCGCACCGCCCCGCGATATGTGGACGGATGACGTGGCCGTTGACGCAGCAGCCGCTGAGAGCGTCACCCGATGCATGCTCAAGGTGCTGGACGGAGCTTTACTGCACGCCCACATTCCCTCCCAATACAACGTTACATTGCGCGACCGCCGCGCACTAATACTAGCATCGTATGTGTTTCCGTTCCACGCAGCTGTGGCAGCCGACCGCAAACGCCAAGCGCCGGTTGCGCTGCTCGTGGTGCGCGACGGACTCAAACTGCCCACAAACGACGCCGACACAGTTGCTGCCGTGCACACGCTGGCGCCACGCATAACCGAAATGGCCGCGTTGTGCTGTGCAGGCCCGGTCGAGCGCAACACGCTGGGACATTTGGTGCGAGATGCCGGAGCGCGGTGGGTCATTGCCACGCTGTTTGCCGCAGCAGTGGAGCTGCACAACGGCAAAAGTGCGGATCAAGTGGTGGCTACTTTTTCGGCGTTTATGGGTGCGGTAAAAGATGCCGAGCTGGAGGATGCGTACAAGATGAAGCATATTGTGAATGGCCGCGACGTTGCAACATTGCTCAAATGTCGGACGGGCCCGGGCATTAAACCGGTGCTGGACCGTGTAATGGACTGGCAGCTGGCCCACCCCCGTGGTACGCACGACGAGTGCCGTGAGTTTATCGTAAAGGAGATTGCTCCCCACATGCCCCTGTAGAAGTTTATAGAGATTGCTCCCTGCATGCCCCTGTAGAAGTTTATCGTAGAGATTGCTCCCTGCATGCCCTGTAATAGCTAAAGCTTCCCAAATAAACTAGGCTGCAATATCGCGTGTCTCGATGGGCAGCATAAACATACATCCCGCCGCCATCCACAGCAACGCAACGCTCACGTACAACGGCACAGACGTGCTGATTTCCAGCAACAGTCCTGTAACCAGTGGCGCCACGATGCCCACCACACGCCCTACAGCCGACGCCATGCCACATGCCGTGCCTCGCACTGCCGGCCGAAACACCTCGGGCGTATACGCATAAATCACCGCAAACATCAGCGTACTTGTAAGTCCAAACACCGACGAAGCAACAACAGTGAGCGCCGAGATATGTGCCTTTGCGGCAAACGCAAAGCCAATCAACGCAACGCCCGAGATGCTGGTAGCCAATACCATTGAGTAGATACGCCCGAGCCGCGTGTCGACCATCCAGGCCCCGAGCAGTGAGCCGGGCACTCCGCTTATGGCATAAATGAGCGAGTCGCGGTACACGGCTATTTGCGTCGAGTGGCCGGGGCTCGGCGGTGCATGCGTTTCGAGGAGCTTGGGCAGAAACACGTTGAACATTGTAAAGCCCATCGCCACGATGCCCCAAATTGCCCACACCAGAAGCGTGGTGCGCCGGAGCCCGGGCGCAAACAGCGGACGCAGCAGCTTTATATGCGAGCTCACATTCACCGCTCCGCGCACTCGGCTCACTGCTCCGTGCATCCATCCTCGAGACACGTGCCCTGCGTCTGTGCGCTGCGACACGCAGTCCACGTCAGCCTCCGGCCACTCGAGCCACGCATGCGACTCGCTCTCGCTCTCGCTCAAAATTGGCGAGCTCTGCGCATCATCCCTCGCCTTCTTTCCATTAAACGTCGCCACCTTTTTCAACACCATCACCACATCCGCCCGCCGCTTATTCTGCAGCAGAAACTTTGGCGTCTCGTACAGCCGAAACCACCCGTTCCGCAGCACCACCATAACGATGGTCAGTAGCGACATTGTCACCAGCAAATACCGCCATCCGTTGTTCTCCACTGCCACGTTGCACGGCCCAGCGTCTGGACAGCTAAATGGCGGCAACAGCGCAAGTGCCACGGCTGACGTCACCACAGAGCCCAATGAGAAAAACACGCTGAGCATTGTTAGCAAATGCCGCTTCTCTCGCGGTATAAACTCGAGAAATATTGCTCCGTCCACCGGCATATTGCCGCCCACGCCCGAGCCCAGTCCGAACAAACACACACATAAAAGGGCAAACGACGGGCTAGCGCTGGCCAGCAGTCCAAACGTCGCCGACACCACGAGCGTCCACCTATACGGAATGAGTCGCCCGAACCGGTCCGACACTGGGCCCCACACCAGCGCTCCGCACATTAGGCCCAAGAACATGCTCGACGACATGAGCCCGATTTTCGCGTTGCTCACTCCGTAGTGCCGTTGCACGCGGGGCAGAATACATGCTGTGCACTGCATCCATGCGTTGTCGGCCGTCCAGCCCAGTCCACACAACGCGAGTACTCGACGTTGGTACCGACCAAAGCCGATGTTGGAGATCATTCGGTTCAGCTCCAGCTCCTCGTCGCTCTCCGTGTCTGTCCCGTTGTCCAGGTGCATTTCTTCAGTCTCTTCGCTTTCGGCGGTTTTGGCCGCTTGGACATTTCGCTCAGGTGTGTGCTCCGCGCCTGGCCCGTGCGCCCCGCTCCGTCTTACAACCCCGCTGCTCTCGCCCGCCATATCGTCGGCCACAATACGTGCCTCCTCTGTGTATTCTGAAGCTAGCATTCTAAATGTACAAAACCTCCCTTTACAAACTACAGTTGAATATAAAGAGATAGGTTGGAAAAGATTAAAGCCTCATGCTGACGTTTTGTGAATGCTAGATAGGGACGTTCGGAGAATGTATTTGGTATGCCGCGTGGCGCGCTACTGTCTTTCCACACCCCTCCCTATGCAAAATTAAAGTGCTTCTGACATGTGTGTTTAGGACTGCGAGCTGCATGCTCCTCAATCAATACGCTATAAGCAAGTATGTTCTGTTTCTGTTGCCATTATCTGCTTCTTTGAGCTGAACGCAGTGCACTAGTCGCTGGTTGAAACCTCAACATCCTTTACCCACATGTTTTATATCTGCTTAATTCCCTGTTCCTAATCACAATCTAATCTAACGTAATCCACTAATCCCCGCAAACGAAAAAAACTTTTAGTCCATAAAACCGTCTGTTTGGCCAACCTCCTTATTCTTTCTCTTATCCTTCGTCTCTATCCTTTATTTCACTTTATAAAATGGTAAGCTACACTGCTCTCTTGTCTTTTGAACACCCTGTTTACATGATGATTCACTTCCCAGCTCACTTCGATTTTCAACAAAACAACGCAATTATGAAAAGCATGAGACGGACTTATGTGACAAACAACCCTGACTCTACAGCTTAAAACCTCATCAAGCGACTGCTATTACCAGAATATAAACTAATTTTGGCGAATCCATTGTGTAGACTACCGTTAACCCCAAGGCATTCCCTCTGGCCGAGGCCAAGCTCTCGTCGCAGATCCTCGAGCTCGTGCAACAAGCATCGCACTACAAGCAGCTCAAGAAGGGCGCCAACGAAGCCACCAAGACGCTCAACCGCGGTATCTCCGAGTTTATTGTCATGGCCGCTGACTGCGAGCCCATCGAGATTCTCTTGCACTTGCCGCTTTTGAGCGAGGACAAGAACGTCCCATATGTGTTTGTTCCCTCAAAGGTCGCATTGGGCCGGGCGTGCGGTGTGTCGCGGTCGGTTGTGGCCGCGTCCGTTACGACCAACGAGGGCTCGGATTTGAAGCCCCAGATCAAGGCCATCAAGGACCAGATTGAGAAGCTCCTCATCTAAACTACTTTTTCAATGATTGTGCTGATGGCTCTTTAGGTTGAGCTGAATGATGCACGTTCTATGTACATACTAGAATGTTGCGCACATTAAATATACCACCATACACCATGGCGTCTTGAAAATTGATTCTGCACGCTTGCTTACCTTCTGGACAAAACGAAAAGTATCTAGAACGTGGGTTAATGCCAGGGGTTGAGCCTGCATATACCTAGCCAGTTAAGAATTATTCTATTATTGCCACTGCACTGAATTTGCTTTTTTTTAAATTTATTATTGTTTAAAAACTACTACCAGTTTATCATCCGCTCATCTTGTCCGCTCAGTACCTTGTCCGCTCGTCTTGCTACCTGCTTATCTTGTCGTCATTTCAGCCAAAAGTTGCTTGGATACATGTTGCTAGACATAACCTATAAATTACAATACCTTAAAACAACGTTTATTGGTAAAAGAACAAATTATAGAGTAGTGGAATACATTTACTTTCCAAATAGTTGACTTTCTCCAGCCAAGCATTGACCACTAGTAAAGTCGGATAGATTATGTGAGGTTTCAGCTAACTACATGTGTTGCCTTTGGCTGAAAACAACACATTTGTAAGAAATGTAATATGTTTATAAGCTAATAGCGCTCTAGTTTATTATAAAATGTCAGCCTGTTGTTCAGTTGGCAATAAATATCTTTACCTTCAAGTATCCCTATTGCGTTATTGTAGATGTCTTTTACCGTTTTTAAACAATACTAAGCCTTACCAGCAAAATATGTATCGTTTAGGAAATGTGCAGATAAGCTTCATCTTGCTTTAGGGAGATTTATATTCCTCTTTTATACCGGCCCATATAAAACACCAACTCGCTCACCGTGCAGCGACATTTATGCCCGACTGCAACTGGCATTTACAGCCTCCGACGCCCTCAGAGTGTACCTCGTTTCCAGCAGCAGCTAATCGATACTGCTGCCCCTAACCACCTCTAAACCTTCCATCCAGTTAACACTCCACCCAGAACACTATGCGTCTTGGTATTCCAAGGCTGTGGTGAATAGCATTAAACACAAGTAAATTAGATAAATAAATTGAGCGCAAAATTAAGAGAGGTTAGTTGCCATCTTCGAGCGAGTGGTGGTATTCGGCATCGCGTTTGACGAGCCATTCATACACAAAGGCGCCGAGGATTGCGCCGATGATGGGGCCGGCGATGGGGACCCAAAAGTAGAACGAGTGGTCGGCAAACACGTCGAGGCCGTACGTCAGGGCAGCAAACACACGAGGCCCAAAGTCACGAGCAGGGTTCAGGGCCAACGTCAACGGCGAGCTCACTGCCAACGACGCGCCCGTAAACGCCAAGCCCAGTGCCAACGGGGCGATATTCTTCGCATTGCTTGTTTGGTCCGAAATGGCAAACACCGCAATCACAAACACAAACGTCGCCGTAATCTCGTTAACCAGCCCTGGCCACGTATCATTCGCAGTGATGAATGCACGGGATGCAGGGTGCACCCCGTCTTTGTGCTTGAGCTCGCCCAGGGAAGAGGCAAAGTTGAGCCAGACGAGAAGCGCGCCGGTAAATGCCCCCAGAGTTTGGGCGGCAATGTAGCCGACGACTTGGCGCAGGGAAAAGTTGCTGAACAAAAAGCGGGCGATGGTTATTGCTGGGTTGATGTGGCCGCCGCTTACGTGCTCGGAGACCCAGATGCCCAGGGTAACGGCAGTGCCCCAAGCGGCCGAGTTGCTCAAAGCGTCGGTCTTGTGGGATGATGTTAGGCTTTGGGCAGTTGCGCCCAGGCCGATGAGTGTCAAAAGCAAGGTGCCGATAAACTCAGCCCAGTACGGCGCAGCCACATTGCGAAGTGATGCCATTAGTTATAGAAACGTGCGAACACAGAAATAGGGTGTTTTAGTGGTGGGAAGTTGGCGAAAGATGGGGAGTAAGTATCTATTTCCAATGGTTCGTGGTTTTATATGAGCTCATGGCATCCTCGTGGGTGTTTCAATCTTTGTTTATATGGTTGTATCCCCTACTCCGTGTGTAGATTTATCAGGCATTGTTCCATTTATCACAAGAGACATTCAGGGTTGTGGGCACAGGAGAGGTTTACCGGGCATCTTGTGAGCTACAGATTGTTCTGTTCTACAATCGACGAGCGTGTGACATGGTGCAGGGAGTTTTGGGCAGTTTTTGCAAATAATAAAATGTTTAGGAGTTTATATGTTTATCCTCTTTTTTGGTTCCCATCTGCATGTACAAAAGGGGATGGTTGAATGGACCCTGAAAGCTGGTCCCTGAAACCAGTAAGGAAGATACAGCGAACACACATTGAAGCAAATTGTTGTCAAACATAACTATAAATACTGACAAATATAGCTCGACATGGAAATGAAGACTGTTACCATATCTGCAGAACACACCCATTTGGTTTTATACTTTCATCTATATATTTAAATACAAGGGGCCTGGACATATACACGTAATGAAGGTCACAGGAGTTGTTTGCATGCTAATGTCAGTTGCATTGGGCAACAGGGTGCGCATAAGCACGGCGCGCGACGCCACCGTGTCGTACAACAACATCCAGAACGGCGACGGCACATACGATGCGTACACGCCCAAAGGCATGGATCCATTGCTGACGTCGATCCAAAGACAGGGCGACTTTCGGCGCATCCTGCTCGGCTTCGACCTGCCACCTCACATCGTAGATGTCGCACGGATCCGCAGGTGCCGACTGCACATTCCGGATCCAATCGACCGGCCGTCTCTCGACTATATGCTAACTGCATATGATGCGTCAAACAACTGGGAGGAACGCACGGTGACGGCGGCTGACCAGGTCGTGAGCACACGGCAAGTGGGCAACATTGTGGTGCGTCGGGGACATAACCCGGATGATATGGATGTTACGCAAGCGTGTCGGGAGGCGCAGGGTGGGCGGTTCAGTCTGTTTTTGGACTCGAATTTTGAGCAAGTCGTGTTCAACTCGCGTAATTCGGCAAAGAAAGATAATTTTCACATTGAGGTCTCTTTTTGAGTAATTTTAATATTTTTGATGTTAGCTATAAACTCGTGCGACGCCAATGTCTCCTGGTTTCTTCTCACGGAACATGTGGGCTGGGTAGCTATTTGCTGAAATTGCTTAAACAATATAGTTTGGGAGCTAGTGGCATGTACGAGAAATTGGCCGGAATACACAATATGTAAACCATGCGTTCGGCAACAAAAACGTTGAACAAAGAGAAAACTTGCAATAGTGCGGGCTGCAAATACAGGATGCAGATGTGTGTACAACACAGGCGCGCGGACACAATGTGAGCGGCTTGTGCGTATGGAAATAGGCTGACACTGCCGGCATCAGTCAAAAGAGCGCTTTCTGCTGGTGTTTACGCTGCTTGCGGGCATCAGCGGGTCAAAGACTAGCAAACGCCAAGTGCTAATGCAACGATTCGTTGACGCACTGGGTGGATGAGACAACATCGCCAGATACAGCCACCAGACAGACAGTGTGACAGCGGTTTGGAACAAAAGACTGCCAGCGTTTGACATCACAAGTATGTCAAAAGCCCTGGTGATACACGTTAAACTATATGTTAAATTACGAAATTAGCGCATGGTTGTATACGCCTTTATACGTTGTTGCAAAATACGTAAACCGCAAGAACAGGTCTTGAGCAACACGCTCGCGAACCACTAATAATTTGTCGATCCAGTACATGTGATCATGCCATTTTACCGTATGGCCTGTTGACTCCCATTGGACACAATAACTCGGAGAATTATACCCTTCTCTTCTCTACTCTCAACCTCTCCATTAAATATCACTTTGAAATGCTGCATTTTGCCGACGTGCTTTTAGGCAGATCCCGGCACCACAATCGCCACAAACAGTCGAAAACCAAGCTTGAACAAAAAACCCTCGAATGGCTGCCAAAGTTCATTCTTACCACAAAGTCGATTGAAGATATACGACGCCCTCATGCGTGTCGCAAGTACTTGGTCGCCGGTCGAGTAGCTCACGAGGAAATACCGTGTGATAATGTACCGACGCTGGCGTTGGATGGAAGCGAGTCGTGTTATGTGACAAAGGATGACAAGCCTGCGTGCGTGGTGTGCTTGGAAGAGTATTTGGTGGACCAGGACGTGCGGGTGCTGCATTGCGGTCATGTTTTTCACGATGAGTGCATTTCAGAGTGGTTGGTAAGATCAACCGCAAAGTTCCACGAGTGCCCTATTTGCAAAATCCCGTGCTTCCCGGACGAGGTCGTCAAAAAGGCTGAAGACGATGCCAACCGCCGGTCCTCTAGACACTCGTATAGCAGCCTTGTCTCGGTATTCTAGCATATGTATAACAATCTTTAATGTTTGGAATGTTGGTGTGGTTGCTCTTGCTTTAAAGAACACTAAAGAGAAAGTACAGATAATTAATTTAAGCCGCCATACTCAGCCGGCGACAATCTTGAGGTAAAAGTTGAGCACAACTGCCGATATCAACACTACCACCAGGATTGTTGGACCCACACGATCGTCGTACGGTCCAGACTCGCGTCGGCGGATGCGCTCAGCCCTCCACTGGAACAGCATCAGCGCATAGATCATGACAAACATGGCAATGACCGTGAACGCAGCTCCTGCGATCTTTCCTGTGCTGTCGCCAAAATTTAGCAGACCCAGAGCCAGTGATCCCAGCACGATTGCAAAATTAAGCCACGACAGAAATGTTCGCTCGTTGGCAAAAAACACTTTGGGCTCGACCCGAACTGGAACCGCAATGCGCTTGTTGGGCTGGTCGTCGCGTGAGGTAAATGTTACTCTTCCTGGCTGTCGCTCGCGCTGAGAGCCAGACTTTGCAAACGGATTAATCTTTTGCAGCCACGACTCGGACGAACTCTGGTAGTTTCGGCGACCAAGCAGCGCTGTTTCTTCGCTGGGCTCACCGCCGTAGGCATGCGAGTACTGTGTCACCGTGCCCTCGTTCTGGCTCGAGTGCTCCCCAGGCTCAGACTCGACAATAACCTCAATGTCGTTCTGATATTGCAGGCTGCTTTGAGACGGTGTTGCGCTGTTGGTGCGTCCGCCGCGGTGCCGGTCCGCATTATCCATGCCAACAAAGCTGCCTCGCGGACTGTTTGCTCGCGAGATGCCAATTCCCTTTGTAGCCGGTTTGCGGATATCACGGTCCATCTGCGAAAACCAAAATGGCAGCACATCCACGCGGTCCTCCAGAAGCACCGATGTGCCGTGAATAAACTTGCTAAACTTGGGCACAGCCTCGACCAAATGGCTGTCTATCAGGTCCAGCACCCACTGTGGCGGCTCGACGCCCGACTGCGTCTGCAGCTTGACTTCGAGAATGGCATATGGGAAGCGACACACATCCTGCTCAGGCAGCTGCGAGAACGGATAGTCGACGCCAATGTCTGTGCGGCGCCAGTTGTTGCCGGCCCGCGGCTTGCCGTCAAACGAGTCTTCGCGCACCATCGTGAGCTCCGTGTCAAGCGATATGCGCACGCGTGCATCGCCCGGAATCTGGAATGCAGTGCGGTTGTAGAATGACCGCACAACTACAAAAGAAAACCCCGGGTAAAAGATTAGTCGCCATGTGCCTGCTTCCTGACGCCTTATTTTGCACGGTGCTCAAAAACAATGGCAATACATCACAAGGTACACCCCGTCTGAGAGTGCTAATTGTGTATGGCTCATTGCATAGGTTGTCATGCACGCCGGAATGCGGAATCATTGTATGTGTACTTTACCTGGCTCAAGATGCTTTGTCTTGACGCTTTCTAGCACCTCACGTGAGAGAGCTTCCATATCATGCAAATCCTGCTCGCTCTTCTTCCCCTCTTCGCGCAGACGCTCGATCTTCGAGTCAAGCGTGTATTCGCCAGAGAGATAGTCGTTGACGTACTTTTCCTTGATCGAAAAGCGCTCCTTGACGCTTTTCTCGCCGGTCCAGTCCTCGTGGTGCGTCTTGCGCTCGATAAAGATCTCTGTGCTGTCCATGTCGCCGTACCACCGCAGACGGATGGCTTCGGCTCCCTCGCTCTTCTCGAGGCGGCCCTGGTACAGATCCAGCTTGTCGTTGTCAAAGTAGATGCTGGTGATCGCTGGATTGGGCGGCTTGGTTGTGCCCTTGGTGCGATAGATCAGCACTGGCAGATATTTGAGGATGTACAGCTTGAGCTCCATGACGTTATCAGGGTGAACCCAGTACTTTGTCGTTTGCCGCACAAAGTTCTGCCCGTTCCCTGACTGCGGATCCTTGCTGCCATCAACGTCAACGCCGCCGTTGCGCACAATGTTGTACAGCCGCGACAGCTCCAGCAGCAGCTCATCAAAGTTCTCCTTGAAGAACGGGCGGCTGTTCAGCTGCTCGGCAAACATGGGCTTGAGAACAAACGGCGCATTCTTGTCGTGCTTTTTGACAATCTTCATAAACGCGGTAAAGTTGAGTCGGGTGAACTTTGCCAGCTCATACACTTCGCCAATAACCGCATCGATCTCCCGCTCGATAATGTCCAGCTGCTCGCGCTTGGCATCTTCGGGCGCGGGATTTTGCGTTATGAGATCAACCTGCTTCTCGCAGTACTCAATCCGCCGCTTCATTTCGCTGCTCTTTGTCTGCTGGAAATTATTGACCTATTCTTTGTAGCCCATACATCTGCGTCAGTCGTGTGGGTTCTATTTTTCATTTCCGTCAATCTCCGGCGCAAGACTGCTTCTCGGTTGCATTGCATCTCAACTGTACCTTTTCCAGCTCGCTGTCGAGGAGCTTTACAAACTCGGACTCATCGTCGGCCGTGTACCCCTTGTCGGTGCGCTCGTAGAGGAAACGCTTCAGTCCAGAGTAGTCCACATAGTAGAACTTCCAGTCCGGAAAGAGCGATTCACGAAGCTGCTGGCCAAACTTCATCTTTGAAGAAACGCTGGCTACTTTAATTTTACAACAAAGCAAAAGGTGCAATATTAGCCTCTTGCAGATACAAATGGAGCAAGTTGGAATAAAGAAGGAAAAGACGCAATGCACGCACTGATTGCACAACCAGCTCCTTAAATAGCATTGACGCAACGCTATTGCGCACGGCCAACCGGGCCTGCTTTTGGAAGGAAAATATGTGCATGCTCAAACAAACAATCAACAGACTTGGGTTTGGGGGTCAGTTTTTCAACCCTGGGCCAGCTACGTTCCCTACTCTGCTGAGTCTGGCTGAACTAGGCTGTGGCTGCGTGCTGAAAGTCAGAGAAAGGCAAGTGCAATCACCCAGCCCATCATTGCACAACCGTGTGCGTGCTCCGCCATATCAACACATGTGCCATTTTATTGCTGGCGATCGCCATCAAACACCCGTCTACTGCCCAAACCAAGGGGAAACGCCTGGGCAGCAGCAGGGAAACATATGATCTGTCTTTAGTGGCGCACAGCAGTACTACACAGGCATCAGGGAAGCCCAGCGACCCGCGCCCCTTTACATCCAAGAATGACTTACACGAAATAATGCTCTTCTGGATCGATCAGCTGGTTTAGACTCAATTATGCAAAAGTGATTGCGCGACCCGAGTAGAAAAAAGAGAAAATATTGCAGTCGCGATTTTTTGGGCTGATGTGGGGAATGCCAATATTTATATTGGCTGACGTGGTGTAAATTGGTAGCTCAATACGGAAGCCTCATGGTAAACGAGGAAAGGTTGCTCCGATCGAGAGCTCTGCCCAGCGAATAAAGACTGTGCATGCTGCGTGCAGAAAACGGCTGTGCGCAGGCATCGGCAATAACCAAGGAAGGGCCAGTTGTTGGGCCCACGATGGACAATCTGCGAGGGCTTATTGGCTCCGCAGCTCATGCCAGGGACTGCCTGGAACTCTGCACCCCAAGCAAGATTAGAGCGGATATGTGCAGCCTGCCACTGCGCAGAAGACCCAGGGAAACAAGCGCGCGGTCAGCATGCACAATTAAGCTCTAGCTCAGCCCTGATCCTCTTCTGCTCGACAAGCAATTTTATATTCTCCTTTTCACCTATACATTTTACTTTTGCACTATAGATCAATTTTATATCGCACAGCACGATGGCACAACAAGGAAGCGCAGCTCCAGTGGACTTTAAGCTGATTCGGCCAAAGAACTACTTTGCCAACGAGCGTACGTTTATCAACTGGCTACAGTTGGCGGTGACTATGGGCGGGCTTGGCCTGGCGCTGCTGAACTTTGGCGGCAACGGGATCCGGGTCCGCATTTCGGCGTTTGTGTTTGAGACAGGAGCGTTGGCACTTATTGTGTACGCGTATACGATGTTTTGGCGTCGCGCCAACCGGCTGCAACGCGGCGAGCGCGGGTCCTGGGACGATCAGGTGGTACCGGTCATTGTGGTGATGTTCTTTATATTTGCCACCGCCATAAACTTTGGCCTGACATTCCACAAAAAGGCGTATACACCGCCGGTTGACAATCTGTCGGTGGCCACAATGTCGTGGGGCCTCAAACAGCACCGCTGACCCAGTCCTGCTCTCTCATAGCTGTAATTTTTCTGTTGCTTTAATTAAGCGTACTCGCACGCGTAAGGCAGAGCTTGACGCGGTGCACCGATTGTTAAACTCAAGTTTGCCAGCCCCTTGTCCGACATAGATTCCCAGAGCCTGGGATTTTGTTGAAGCTTTACCCCCTTTACATCCCTTGCTTTTATTTGAAACCAAATAAAATAATTTTTCTCTGTAATATACCAGTGCTATGAACGCCGACGCCAGTGTTATAGCCGTCCAAGGACACCGCGGCAGCATACAAAGTGGTCTGTACAATGGAGGCAGCACGGGAAACTACGGTAGCGTGCCGTTTGCGTCGCGCGACGACCAGCCCAACAAGCGCATTGCGGTTCCAGTTCGGGTCGAGCCCAAAGTGTTTTTTGCCAACGAGCGAACATTTCTGTCGTGGCTTAATTTTGCAATCGTGCTGGGATCACTGGCTCTGGGTCTGCTAAATTTTGGCGACAGCACAGGAAAGATCGCAGGAGCTGCGTTCACGGTCATTGCCATGTTTGTCATGATCTATGCGCTGATGCTGTTCCAGTGGAGGGCCGAGCGCATCCGCCGACGCGACGCGGGGCCGTACGACGATCGCCGGGGTCCGATTGTGCTGGTCGTTGTACTCATTTCCGCAATCCTGGTCAATTTCTACCTGCGCTTTGTCTACTCTGAATAAATAGCCGATTCTGGCCTCTTTATTCATGAGATTTTCTTTGCTTCAAAATAAAAAGCTCAACTCGAAAAGCACGACACGGGATGTGCGCCAGATTCCCTATTCAAGGTCGAGCGGAGCGCCACTGCGTCACCAATCAGCGCCAGTTACAGAAAACATGCCCCCGACTTTGTATCCGGTATGCTTGATCGTTTGCTCAACGTAGGCACAGGATTGCGCGTATTTCTCTCACTCAGAGTCCGAGCCATCACCGGATCCAAGAGCTGTTTCTACGGATCAGCGAGTCTTGTGGAAATGAAGGGAGCTCATGCATGTCTAGTGATCCCAAAGAGCGGACCGCTAATTTAGGCTGCTTTTGAGGAACCCGCTCGATTAGCTCTTTCTGCATGTAATAGGGGAGCGTTCCAAAAAGGAGGCGCATGGGATGATGGCAGCAACCTGCTTATTTCTATAGCTGGTTTTCTCTTCTCTTATGCTATGTACGCTTTGCTTCCTCTTGCCTTCATCCTGCCCGCAATAGACTATTCTTTGGTTACTGCCCATCGCCCCGCCCTTTCTCTGTTAGCAACTCTTTTTCTGCACCAGCGGACAGGATTCTAGCTGTGTATTTTTCTGCATATCCCTTCCTACGTCATGGCGCCTGACACGTTCCAGATGCCCGACCCAGTCTTTGCCGAGTGGAGCTACTACAACATCAACTATGCATTGCTGTCTGCGCATCCTTTAGACACGCAGTGTTTATGCTCTACAGACTCGGCTCAGTGCTCTTGCTCTATAAACCCAGCGCAATACCCACGCCCTGCAGACTCTACGCAGTGCGCTGCGTGTGATGATATGGTGCTGGCATGCCAGCGAGAACTTGAAAAGGTAAGCAAGCCGCCACCCACAAATACAAAACGCACTCTCCCCGCCATTCCCGGCACCAGAGAAGACACTAGCTACGTGATAGCGGTGCAGGAGTGTGCCCCTCACTTTGTTTCCCGCGACTACACAATAGACTAGCGCAAGTAGCGCGATGAACACAATAGAAGCGTCCCAAGAGATCCACATTTTTGTTTGGACGGGGGGCTTTTGATGAGGAGAATAAGGCACAGAGCTTAATCAATGAACTATATTTGCCGGCTCAGGAAATAGGTCAGCTCGTTCCTGCACATGAAGGGTAGCGAGTCCGAGCATGCGATTCAAGCGTGTGAACATCACATGCAGACGATAACAGAGCTATTGGCCGACGAGCAGCTCATCCGGTTGGGGCAGATTGAAGAGGCGATCGGCGCAACCATGGGCCAGGTGCTGGCGCTGGGCCGGTTCCGGCGATCCAACTTTACCGGGCTCTGGCGGCAGCTGTGGCGGGTCCGCGAGCACTGCATCGTACATTTTGACGAGCTGGTGGAGCTGCTGGCAGCGTCACCTCTGTTTGGCGAATCGTCTCTTGAGACGCACCAGCTGTTTCGCGTGTCGCAAGTGTTTGGCTGCATCCAGAGCTGCTACACTGGAACGACGGCACCGCATTTGGCCATGTTTCCAGCACTAAAGCTATGGCGCGGCTGGGTCGATCCAGCGCGAGTGCGCAAAGTGCTGCGGCTGCTGCGACGGCGACTGGTTCGACCAAATGCAGACGTTCCACCCGCAGGGCTGGTGCGTGGCACCTTGTCACAGTACGGCTCGTTTTCTACAGTCGGCCCTGTGGGACACACCAGTCGCTCGCACAGATGCGTGCTGGTACCACCACCCTCACCACCACACACACATAAATCGACGTCACCGCAACGCACGAATCAATCGACATCACTGCTACACACGTATCAGTCGTCATCCTCACATACGTCGCCAACACCGTCAGCAAAACAGTCGACCAGCATAGACAACAGTAGCAACGTATGTACAGTGTACTTGGATACTCCGGCACTGACGCGGTACCATGCAGGGCTGGCGACCGAAGCATCGACATGCAATGCGTTCTCGCTGGCGTGGGAGGCCAACAATGCCGACTCATCGGTGCGGGTTTCCCACGATACGCTCCATGGCCCGTGGTTTGCCGACCGGCGATGCGAATCGGCAGTGACGTTGCAGCCGCACCAGTTGCTACCGTTTCTACAAAACGAACTCAACCTCAACAAACTGGCGCCCAGCCAATCGCTGCCGCATCTGCCGCTATCGCCCGACAGCGACAGCGAGCACAGAATGCGCCAGCGGGAGCTGCAACGCAGTGCGCAAAAGATCCAGCGCCAGATCATTCTCGACGATTTGCGGCCAGTGGTGCTGTCCAACGAGGAGCGGTTTGAGTTTGTGGATCCGCTGGTACCAGGGCTTCGTGTGGTTCTGCGCACGCATATTCGGCTTGCGTATCATAAACGGATGGCTGAATGCACAGAGGCAGGCGGCCAATGTTGGCTGCAGAATGTACTGTATAATGGATATGAATCGGTCGATACACAAGCTGAGACGGAGCAGCTGCCGTTTGGACTAATCGAGGTACATCTTGACGACGCTCATGAGCAGCAAATGCCTGGCTGGCTGGCCCAGCTGTTCTTTGAAAGCGCGCATGTACATCCGGTGCTTGATTTTGACATGTATCTCCACGCCGTGGCCACGCTGCGCACCCGCCACGTCACTGGTCTTCCATACTGGATGGCCGACTGTTACCGTGGTCCCTTTGCCCGCTCAGAAAATAACGCACTTGATTTGTCGCCACTTTCTGAGCCCAGCACTCGTGTATCGCCTGCATGCTGCCATCACTCGCCTGAGCATTCGCCAATTGACATTCCGCATGCATTGCCTGCTCGTTCGTTGTCACATGCCGCTGAGTCTACGCAGCTGCTGCCCAGCCCGGTCTCGAGGTCTCGCCAGATTAGTCCAGTTCCTCGCTTATCTTCTCTCACGCCGAGGTACTGCATGACTCTAGTGCTCGCCGTCGCCATGGGATTTAGCATTGCCATATCGGTCTGGCCTCACCACCTCCAAATTGCCCAAATTATTGTCGAGCTTGTTGACCTGATTGCTCAATGGGTAGGTCAGCTGCTCCAGCATCTTATGTAACTTCAAAAAATAACATATGCATTACGATTAATTAGAATAAACTCAAAATTTCAGCAAAAAAGTGCTCTCCGACCGGGAATTGAACCCGGGTCGCCAATGTGACAGACTGGCGTACTCACCACTATACTATCGGAGATTGTTTTTTTGAAGCTAATCAATGAACACAATGCTTCTCTTTTCGTATCAATAGTTAAGCAATTGTAGTCTACCATTAGAAAATCTAAAGAAAAGTCGATCTACATAATTTTCTAGCGCAGAATGGTATTGACGTTGTTAAAGTTGTGCACATTGTTATTTGCGACCGTGGCATCCTTGTCGTTGACGTACAACGTGTCGTCGTTAAAGTGGGCAAAATTGCTGTTGGCCCCAAACTGATTGGTGAAGCTGGAGGCAAATGGGAAAAAGCCAAAGCCAGACCCACCGCATCCGCAGCGTTTGACCAGCTGGCGGGAGCTGAATGTCGAGCCCGTAAACGAGCCATAGTGAGCACCCGGAGTGGCTCCAACAGTTACAGCAATAGCTGCCACGACAAGCGAGATGAACGTAATTGCATAAGCCATGGCGCAAAAGATAACTCTTTGTTTGCAAGTGTATATAAGATGTGTTTAATGGTGGATGTATCGCTGAACACTGGCTTGTCTTTTTCTTGTACTTTTATACGCGTGAATCTGAAGGCTTGGCTAATTTAAAACAATGTATGGCATATCTGCTGATCTACCCAGATAACCACAGTTATCAGATATAACAAGGTTTCAATCGCGATGCATCGCGTGTTCACATACACGCGTACTGGTTTAATTTGATCCTTCTTTTTACACGTTAACATGGCATTACATTACATACGGCGTGCTCGGGCAAAAGTAATTTACTAAAAGAAGGTTTATTTCTTTGCAACAAAAAAATGAACAGACCCAAGCTGTTTTTCCGTTTGTGCTGCAAGTCGGCGAGGTTGCCCCATTCAACACTCCCCATGGTTAATAATGTTGGGAAGTGCGGAATGTGCCAAAGTCGCGTCTGCCATTCTTATTTCCAGACTTGTTTCCACATCTGCTTTAAAAGCCAGGATTTCCCTTTTTTCCTTGCGGCAGGGTTTTTTATTCTTTCACCAGCTGCAGCCTTTTTTCTTTTCCCTTTTTCTCTATTTTAACCAGCGCACGGGGTTCTCTGACTTTAAGGTCGCCTGAGCTCTCCCCTCGCTTTTATCTTCATAAATCATTATATCTTTAAACTTATATTACAATTATGCAGCGGCTCGAGCACTTGGAGCCCAGTACTGTGGCTCGCGGCGTGCTCATTGATGCTCTGACTCCTGCTGCAGTGGCAATAGCTATATGGAAGTTTTCCCCTGGAGTGGCTCCCAAAGAGTGGAGCGCTCGGGCTTCCACACTACTTTTTAACGGCGGCGACAACCGACTTTGGATTGGTCCCCTTTTCGTCCTCACTATCTGTATCCAGGTGATAGTACACGCATTTACATTTTGGTGCCAGTTGTCGCTGGACTACTTGGGGCTGCTGTCGGGGCTAGCGTCGGCAACAGTGTTGCTCCAGTGGTTCATAGCAGCAATTGTAGGCAGCCGTGAGCTGCTTGCTTATATTCGGAGCATCCGACATAGACACTACGGACTGTTCAACAATGCATTTTTGGCTTTCTTGACTGCCAACCTGTGTGCAAACATGGTACAGGCATACTATACATTTTTCACACCAGCAAACTGGAGTACACCGGCCTGGGGCGCGGGCGTTTCAAGCGATGTAATCCTTTTGGAAGTCAGATTTGCTTTGAATTTCTTTGCGGTGACTTTGCTGATAACTGTTCGCCGACTGCCAAGATATGACTTTTATACAACTGCAGATTCCCACAGGGATACCGAGCGACTGCTAGGCTCCGAGAGCACATCATCTTATTCATCGTCGTTACCGCTTAAACGTCGCTTTTCATACACTCTGTCACCTCAGAAACCTTCGTCTGAGCTTGGTGACTCGATCTTAGACAACATCATGTTTTCCTGGGTGGGCAAGCTGGTTGCAATTGGACAGCAGCGCCAGCCGAAACTCAGCGACTTACCTGAGCCTCCGCAAAAGTACCTGCTGTCTTCGTCGTGGTCACGGTTTAAGGCTAACGCGCATCACCGTAACAGTCTTGTCAGGCACCTGGTTTTTACGTTCAAGCCTGAGATTATAATGCAGGTCATCCTCAACCCGCTGTGTGTTGCACTTGACTACGCGCAGCCATTCCTCCTGCAATTGTTTTTGCGCTTTATTACCACATACACAAACGACCCGTCCAGCGGTCTTCGGTACGGGTATTTCCTTGCCACGTGCATGCTGCTCACGAGTTTGACTGCTAATATGGTTCAGCAACAGCAAGACTGGTGCACACGAACGCTGTTTATGCACATTCGCAATGTGTTGCTTACAATGTTGGCCCGCAAAACTATGCGCAGAAAGGCAAAAAACTCAAACGACGCGTCAGGATCTGACGACAAGAACACTTCTGACGGTCGAATGTACAGTGTAATTACAGCAGACATATTGCGTATGTCCAAGCTAATAAAGCTTATTCGCGCGGTAATGATGGTACCGTTCCAGCTGCTTCTCGGAGCCTTTTACATGGAGCGTCTGCTAGGCATGGCTGGTATTCTTGGCACGGTTATGTTGGTGGCGGTAGTTTACCTGACGCGCAAGCTTATCGATCGATCAAAGCGGATAGAATCCCAGCTGAGCAAGATAAACGATCGGCGTTTGGCAGTTATTAGCGAAGTTATCCAGGGCATCATTTCGGTCAAGCTGATGGGCTGGAAGTCGCGCTTTGTCGATATGATTGGCGAGCGCAGGGCCGAGCAGCTGTCAGTGATGTGGAGGCGGGCCAAACTGGCATCGCTCATCAATCTCTGCACCATCGGCTCATTGCCATTCGTTGTGTTTGCCACGTTTGCCGTGTACAGCCTGAATAATCGCCTTGATGCCGAGACAATATTTACCGCAATTGCTGTGTTTAAGCTTATCCAGAGCACAGTTGATATGCTGCCATCGCTTGTATCTTACAGCACAACTTTTTACGTGTCGTTCCGGCGTATTGAGTCGTACTTGGGCCAGGATGATGTCCAGCCTCTTGAGGATCGAGTCGATGCCAGCAACGACACTGGTGCGCTCGGCTTCAACAACGCAATGTTTTTGTGGAATGTTGACTCACAGTTTAGGCTTGGCAATCTTGACGTGCGCTTTCCTAGCGGCAAGCTTTCGCTGATCGGTGGTCCAACCGGAAGTGGGAAATCCTCGCTATTGTCAGCGCTCATTGGCAATATGGAGCTTATACAAGGAAAGGTCCTTGTACCGACGCACTTGGAGACTGACTATATGCTGAATATCAATAACGACAGTACGGTATTGAGCGATGTTGCATATGTGTCGCAGGAGCCTTGGCTGCGCAATGCCACTATTCGTGAGAACATCTTGTTTGGTGAACCCTTTCAGAAGCAGCGCTACGAATACGTATTGCGCATGTGTGCGCTTGGACCGGATTTGGCACTTTTATCGGCTCGAGATCTGTCCGAAATTGGCGAGCGTGGTATCACGCTATCGGGAGGCCAACGGCAACGCGTCGCACTGGCCCGTGCCATATACTCGTCGCGCAAAATATTGCTCATTGATGACTGTCTGTCTGCCGTTGACGCGCACACAGGCAGACATATTTTGCACAAGTGTTTGCTGACTAACAACGCGCTGATGGACGGTCGGACTTGCGTGCTTGTCACACATCATATGGCGCTTTGTCTGCCGCACGCTGATTTTGTGGTGACTATGCAAAACGGCCAAATAGATTTCCAGGGTACGCCAGAGGAGGCATTGGCTAATCCCGAGTCGCAGGTTTACGGTCTTGACTGCGTAGACAGCGGTGGAATTGAAGATATGTCTACCGCATACAACAGCGGTGCATCCAGCTCTACCGAAGAGGACGACGACAGCAATAAAGACAGCATTGATTCGTCAAATAACCATGCGAGCCAGGAATCAAGCAGAGCTACAACCATGACGACAAGTTCTACGGCTGCTTGTGGTAAGCTTGTGCAGGATGAGGTGCGGATTAAAGGCGCTATCCGACTCGATACTTGGAAAATGTACTTTAGGGCATGTGGTGGTCAGTGGTTCTTGTTCATGTGCATCGTGTACATTATTACGATGCAGTTTTTGGCCATGTACAAGGACTTTTACATTGCTAAAAAGCTAGATTATACTCATCCACCGTGCACAACTGCGAGGTGCGAAATACGTTGGCTGGTCATCTATCTGTGTTTTGGCGTGCTGTCAGCGGCCGTGGCATCGGTGGGATTGCTGATAACTAACATTGGAAGCCAGCGTGCGTCTGCTGTTCTACACGAGCGTCTAACCAATTCGATATTGAGCGCCAAGCTGCGGTGGCTGGAAACCAACCCTATTGGACGCACGATTGCTAGATTCAGCTCCGATATCCAAGAAATTGACGACTCGATTATGTCTGGCATGACTGGTATGATGCGCCCATTAATATCTTTGTTGATATCGCTGGTGGTCATTTCTTCGACGGTGCCATCGTTTATTGTCGTTGGAGTAATAGTTCTGGTTGTATACGCCCACTACTCGTGGTTGTTTATGCAAATTCAGCGCGAGACAAAGCGCCTAGATTCGACTGCCTATGCGCCAGTTATTTCGCTGTTTAGCGAGATGATATCCGGCAGCGCCCCGATTCGGGCATTTGCGCTAGAATCGGCGTTTATGGCCGATGTAAAGCGGCACTTTTCCGCGTACCTTAGTGCCGAGTTCTCGAGGCGGTCGACCAGCAGATGGATGCGCATTCGGGTTGGTATTGTTGGCTCGCTGGTGTCATTTGCCACCGCAGTGTTTATTCTCGCCAACGTCAAGTCTATCAACAGCGGCATTGCTGGCTTTATACTGCTTCAGACCGTCGGGTTCTTAAAGGATACAATCGTTGTTGTTCGAAAGTACACGGATTTAGAGATTTCTTTGGCCGCGGTTGAGCGTGTGCACCAGTACTTGGAAATCGAGCACGAGGCGCCCTCGCAGAAAGCAACGGACAACGATCTGCCTGTTGGATGGCCAAACACGGGAAATCTGTCAGTTTATAACTTGGTTACCGGCTACACTAGCGACGTGCCGATTCTGCACGAATTGAGCTTTTCGGTCAACCACGGCGAGAAAATTGGCGTGGTTGGAAGGACTGGCGCAGGAAAGTCGTCATTGGCATTGGCACTGATGCGGCTAATTGAAGCAACCAGCGGCCAGATTGTTCTGGATGGCGTAAACATAGCAACGATTGGCCTGGAGGCGCTCCGACAGAAGGTTGCCATTATTCCCCAAGACCCGGTCATGTTTAATGGAACTATCCGTTTCAATCTGGATCCATTTGGCAGCTATCCAGACGAGCTGCTAATAGACGTGCTGCGACGCACACTGTTGCTCAGAGACCCTAGTAACAACACATCTAGCGTGGCAGCGTTTTCTTCGCTAAATGATGTGGTAATGGGACATGGGCAAAACCTGTCTCTTGGTCAGAGGCAACTGGTAGCGCTGGCCAGAGCGCTGATGCGGCGGTCGCATCTGGTTATTCTGGATGAAGCGACGGCGGCGGTTGATTTTGAAAACGACAGTCGCATTCAGGGCACAATAAGAGGGCCCGAGTTTGCCAATTCCACACTGTTCTGCATTGCACATCGCCTGCGCACAATTATAGACTACGACCGCATCCTGGTGCTAGACGAAGGAAAGATTGTCGAATTCGATACCCCTGCCGCTCTGATGCAACAAGAAGGCGGATATTTCCGAGAGCTGTGTGAAAACAGTAACGAATTTGCGCTACTAAAAAAACTGGCGCAGTCTAACAAAGCCAAGTAAAATGTATATAGTATTTGGCTCAAAAACTCTGCTGTCTATTCAAAATTCTATAATTCTAATAATAAATTCTCTATAGATTTCAATATTGTCTACGCAATAACATTAGCGTTGTTAAAGCTGTGTACGTTGTTGTTGGCTACCGTAGCGTCCTTGTCGTTGATGTACAGGGTATCGTCGTTAAAGTGAGCAAAGTTGTTGTTGGCGTCAAACTGGTTAGTAAAGCTGGAGGCAAACGGGAAGAATCCAAAGCCAGATCCAAGGCCTGATCCACCAACACCCCATCCTCCGAGAGCAGACGCGCCAACGCCAGCGCCATTGAAGCCAGCGCCATTGAAGCCAAAACCGTTGAAACCAGCGCCGCCAAATCCACCAATGCCACCAACATTGTCGAGGCCAAAGCCGCCAACAGCACTACGTTTGTCCAGATGAGGAATAGGATTAGCCGCAGTGTCCATAGCCAAGATAGCAGCCACAGCGATGACAGCAGATGTAAAAGTAAGCATAGGAGCCATATTGAATATCGATATTATTCTAATGTTGTGTTGCAAAATATATTGGAAGTGTAGCTGTGAATGCCGAGTGTGTTGAACATTTACAGAATACATGCCACGGCAACTGACCTTTTATACTCGCAACTCTAGCTCAAGCTCCCTTTTTGTCAAACAACCAACATTGATCGCAATTGTCAGACCAGATCGATCTCAGTAGATTGATCAACTGCATGAAAAGGGAAGTTTCCACATTACACCTTCTTTTGCACTTTATATTTATTTTTAAATGTGTAATGAACAACAGCACAATTCGAATTGGCGTTTTAGGCGAGCTAGGCGTTGGGAAATCAGAGCTGGTGCACCGCATTTGCCACCCGACTGCCGGTCCCTGCTCGGTCAGTAGCTGGGCTGGCCCCACCGTCGACATACTCGACTTTAGGCGGCCGCACAGCCATGAACATGTATGGGTGGAGTTTATTGTTATTCCTGGCGAGACACGACACCCAAAGTCTCGCCAGATGGTGTACTCGGTCGGCCTTGACGCGTTGTTTTTGGTATGCAACTGTTCAATTCAGCGAACGTTTTTGCGCGCAGCCGAGTGGATGGAAGAGGCTACGCAGATTGGAAGTTTGATGGGCGTGCCAGTAGCGCTGATTCTTGGCGGACCGGTGCCGGTGGACTGGACGTCAAACACCACATTGTCGCAAATTATCAATCCATTGGTTACAACATACAACGCACAGGTCCTGGATATGTCTGGGTATACTGGAACGCTTGCGCTGGAGCCTCGCCAGTTGCAGCTCATCTATGAATTTTTTGAAACAGTAATCACACACAAGAAATCTGCCAAACGAACTCGTGCTGGCCTGCCAGGTTCAGCCGCTGTATGACCTATTTTGTTTATTCATGTGAGTAGCTTGCGCATCTCATCATTCCAATGTCAATAAAATTGCATATTTGCATCTACCGCCTTGCCTCAAGCAGCTCCTTCATGATCTCGCTTGCGTTCTGGGGCTTTGCTTGGCCATTGGTTGCCTGCATCAGCTTGCCAACAAAAAAGTTTAACCGCCTCGTTTGGCCCTTCAGGTATCTTGCTACCTCCTTTGGATGTGCGTCTAGCAGCTGCTTTGAAATTACTCGCAATTTGCCGTCGTCGCTGATGACTTCCCATCCATGAGCTGCAATGAGCTCGTCAACTGTACGTTGCTCGCCATCCATGAACGCAATTAACAACTGCTTGGCTTGGGCTGAAGTAATTGCGTCTGATGACAGTGCATCAATAATTTGTGTAAACTGTGGCACAGTAATCGAGCTATCGGCTAGTCGCTGACTGCGGTAAGCCAGCTGTCCAAATACCTCGGACGTAATCCACGACAGAACGCGCTTTGGGTCGCGACCAACAACGGCTTGCTCAAAAAAGGCCGTGCAGCCAGGTTCTCCCAGCATCGTCTCAATATCCTCTTGCGCCAGCCCATACTGCGGCATCATACGGGCCATTACGACTTCGGGAGTTTCAGGCAACGTCTTATGCAACCGTGCAATCCAGGAATCATTTATGTGGATCTCTGGAACATCGGGCTCGGGCATATACCGATAGTCTGGCGCTGCCTCCTTGGTCCGCGTGACAAATGTCGTGTTACTTTGCGCATCGTAGCCACGCGTCTCTTGTTCTACGTTGTCACCGCGCCGAACTACATCTATCTGACGTGAGATCTCGGCATTTACAGCACCACGAATAACTTTGAGGCTATTCAAGTTTTTCAGCTCACAGCGCGTGCCTGACAGCCGATCTTCACCATCGCGATACACCGAAACATTGACATCGCAACGTAATGATCCTTCTTCCATATTGCAACTCGACACGCCAATGTGTCGCAGCAAACTTTGCATCTTGCGCACGTAAAATACCGCTTCATCGGCAGTCTCAACGTCTGGTTTGCTAACAATCTCTATCAGCGCTACTCCCGCACGGTTGAGATCAACTAGCACATGGCCTGGATAAACACCATGAATACTCTTTGCTGTATCTTGCTCAAGTTGCAGCTGATGGATGCCTATCCGTTTGACGTATTCCAGCCCGTCTAGCAACCCGAGGTCAACATAGCCACCTCGACCTATTGGATGATGCTGCTGTGTAATCTGGTACCCGAGCGGCTGATCTGCGTAAAAGTAGTGCTTGCGATCAAAAGCCGACCGCTGCTGGATCTGCCCATTAAGAGCCAGAATGGCTCGAGCCGCCAGCTGCACGCACTCTGGATTCAGCTGCGGCAAAGCTCCAGGGAATCCTGCGTCAGCTACATTTACATTGGTGTTTGGCGGCTCGTTCCACTTTGCGCTTGCAGCAGAGAACAGTTTCTGTGCTGCTAGTAGCTGTACGTGAAGCTCTAGGCCGATTGTCGCCTTGAATCCTGTAGTGGTCTGGTCCACCGGTGTAGCAGAAGTGTATTGCCTCCAAGAACATGCCAACACATGTGAAGATGTGCCGGCTCTAGTCAGCTGATTGAATGTAAGCCTCAAGCAGTGCAATTTGTTTAGCGACGCCGATGCAAAAGCTCTGCGCTGACCTGTACATGTACAGCGAGTGCATATGCCGCGCGAAATTAAACGACCAGCGGAGCGCATAAAAGACAAAAAAGATACAAAACGTGGGTTGAAGAGTAGAATAGCAAGATGTGCTTGATAGCTGAAGCTGAACTGGTCTGCAGTTCGTTGGATCAGTTCAGACAATTAAACTGAACTGATCACAATTTATACTTGCTTTGATCATGTGGATCATGGGAAATGTACCAGCGTGCTAGTCAGTTTAGCCGCTAAATTCAAAAAAAACCCACATATTTTATCCTCCACTGTTTCTACTCGATGCACCGCTTTACTTAGCGTAAATATATGTAACGTGTCAAATTAAATATATACACATTGCTTAATATCTAAAATATTTCAAAATATAGCCATGTACAACTCGACTGAGTCTGCCTGGCTATAGCGGCCAACACTGCACGAGGCGCGCATCTACACTTTTTTTGCTAGTAGACATACAGCATTTGGGCATAGTCTCTGAGCCATATGTGCGTGAGTTGCTAAACAGGTCATGCCTACCTCCAGCTTATACACACAAAATCTGGCTGTTGGCGACTGATGACAGTGGTGCAACGCAAATGTCCAAGCGTGAGTTTTACACTTTCATGAAACTAATATTATTACTAGCACGCAGTACAGCACCAGCGAGAGCTCGCTGACATCGACAGTTGGTACAGCCACACCGCCACGGTCGCCAGTATCCACCATCATGTACTTGGATGATTGTGATCTCAACCAAGGCTTTGACTCGCTGTCGGTGCTATCTCTTGAACTGTAGCCTAACGTGCCTCCTCCTAAACCCGAATTCCGCGTAAACACAAAGCTGGCCGCGACATTACGCTCCATTGAATACACGCCAAATTCAGGTAGCAGCACTGCAGAGCCGCTGAGCACCGACAGTATTACGGAATTGCTCAGTCATATTGACACTGCAATTACATCGACGCAAAATGCTTCAATTGCGCACCAGGTCTACTCGTCCGCGGCATTGCGCAGTGAGCTTGAGAACAAGATTGCTGAGCTGCAGCACACATGCGACATAGAAAAGTCGCACAACAAGCAGCTTGTTACTCGTTTGTCGACTGAAGAAAACCAGATCAAATTGCTATCGGTGCAAATTAGTTGCACACAGTCACATGTTGCATATGTTGCGCGGCAGCGTGCACAGTTGGTGGAACGGCTGCAGCGCATAGAAGGCCCGCAACTGGAAATGCGCGGTCGGCTGCAGACTGCCAAGACCGATACTGAAAGATGTTCTGGTGATGCTGGACAGCTCGATATGAAGATGTTTGGCATGTAACGGAACATGGTGCACATGCAGCGGCATGCAAAGATTCAGCAAAAATCCAGCGGATCGCCGCCCGGAAACACAGTGCTGGCGCGGTACCAGACCACCAAACAGAACCGGCTCATCAGTATTCGGCAAACCGGCAATCGCATAGAGGCGTTCATACTATTCTGTTTTTATATTGTTGACTATACGAATTCGAAAAAAGCCACAATGTCGGCTATGAATAAATATGATTAGGTTGGGCAAATGTTTTGTTTGCCTTTTCATTTTATTTTTATACTTTGAGCCATGTTTGCCCCCTTTTCATCGTTTAGTCGGCCGCCTATCCCTGACTTTAACCAGGACTTTGTTAATGGGCCGATATGGGCGGATGCTTTGCACCGCATGCACTATGTGGAGCGGGATGGGCTGGGCGAGCTGCAGCAGCAGGTGCATCAGCAGTTGGGCGAGCAGTGGCGTATGCTACAGCAGCTGTCGCAGTGGGTCCAGGATTCTAGTAGCCAGTTGTGCTTGCTGGCAATGTCGTTGCAAGCACCCTCGTCGTTTCCCTCGTTTCCATCATCGTTCTCGTCATCTGGCTCATCGACCACGGTTCATCCCGATGAGTCGCTGCCACAAATGCGCTCAGTACATCAAATGCGCCCAGTAAATCAAACAAATCAAATGGGCCATGTAAATCTAATGAACCAGGCACATTTAATGAACCAGGCAAATCAACAGAGCCCAACACACCATATGCGGCAGCCTGTACGGTTCAATCCACAAACATCCCCGATTCCGGCTCAATCAGCGACATGCGCACCAAACCAGACAATTGCACTTCGCGCACGTGTGGCCGAGGCAGCAGCGGCAGTCAAAGCAACAGATGGTTTGTCTGAGCTCGACGAGTCGCCGAATAAGAAACGCGGTGCAGCACTGCCGATTCGCGAGATACTCAAGGCAGCAGAGCCCGTGCGTCATTTGGATATTCTGACAGAGCCTGTGCGTCCTTTGGCTATTCTGACAGAGCCCGTGCATCATTTGGATGTTCCAGCAAAGTCTGTGCGTCATATGGATGTCTTGGCAGAACCGATTATGCAGGGCCATAAACAGCCCTGCACCGAGAAACTCAGCAGTCCCAGCAGTCCATACTGCGCAGAACGCAGCGAGCAGCACATGCCAGAAATAAGCACTTTAAGTGATAGCGCTAAACAAAATATGCCAGTAGAGAGCAACAAGGTGCATGTGGCACTTGAACCCCAACCCATTGCAAGCAGACTGCCCCTAGCACCAGCTCAAGCTACAAATATACCCACACCACCCCCACTGCCGCCGCTGGGTGACTTGCCAGCTACACGAACAACATTGCAACACAATGTGCAGCATGAGCAACGGCAGACAAAAGATAAAGACACTGGACAAAGTGTCACAGCACTAAAGCACAAGTTTGGAGTGGCCTCGGCAACATGTCCAGCGTGCTCAGGACTGCAACAGCGGACGGCTCAAGACAGCTCGCCTGCACCGGGCTCGGCAAAGTCGGTTCTCCAACTCGCAAGAATGTTTGACCAAACCGGGCTCAAAAGATAAATAAAATCTTATTTCGGACAACAAAAATAGAAAATTTAATGTGCCGAAACCTTTTTATTGAGTCCATTTTTCAACATTCCTTTTAACATTTCTTTAACGGCTCGCACGTGTCACTCTCTTGTTGCGCGGCTCTTTCGGTACACCATTCTTTGGTACACAACTCTCTCGTGCACAGATCTAGTGGTACACAGCTTTTGGTGCGCTATGCTTTAGTAGCGTGGTGCAATGGTGATGCACAGTTCTACTCTGCAGGGCAACAATAGGTGTCTCTAAATAATATTTTACACATAATGTATATTATTGTTGTATAACAGCCTGGGTTTGTACAACCAGAGTTTGCATTTGGCCGCGTTGCCCGCATATCGGCGGCAGCTCTGACACTGGCCATAGTTACGCTTAACGCGTATATGGTAGCCAG
>JANBTU010000110.1:0-43462 GCA_027578755.1 Coemansia sp. RSA 1199
GCGCGGCTTTGGCCGTTGACGTTGGAGCACCCACATAACTTTTTTGTTTACTTTGCATTTTCTAGCATTAAATTAGTATATGAGCATTGTTTTTAATTTCCGCACTTTTCTTTTAAAAATCAATACAAACATGTCGAAAACTAAGGTCCTAACTTTTTGTGCGCACATTTGGCAAGTAAAGTATTTGTTTAACAGAGTATTTTTGCAAAGAGACATTGTTAACATTCGATAGTTGTTTAAACATGTAGCGGTATCCGAGATAAATATTGTTGTGGAATAATCGGGCGTGCTGCCTCTACAGTTATATTTTAAGATGAAGACTCACAAACTATTTTACACTTCTCATACAGATTATCTTCTTAATACATAGTCAGTATAGTGATTATCAGGCACATGTGCTGAGATTAAACACAGTGGACTCGTTTTCTCTTGCTCTCTCTGTGTCACTGCTGGTATATAAAGTCACACATTTAGTTGACTTGTCTTGTTTCATTTTATTTTTCTTAAAGCTTTATTAAATAATAAACTACTACAAATGTTTTCTGGAAGCTGAGCCGAGCCTGCGCGAGAGGCTTTTTATTAAGCATCAGCCGGCGTTTATCGGCAATGCGCTTCGCTTCGTCGCGAATGAGCACCAGGTTACTGGGTACTTTGCCGACGAGGTGTTCGAGCGGGCCAATGCCATCGTTGGCTCCTGCCATGACTCGATCGGATGGTCATGTGGGAGAAGGTCGGGACGCTGCCAATGTTGTCCAGGTGAGCAAGCAGTTTTGCTGTGACGACACAGAGCTGCATGTGTCGTTCGCATTGGCATATGCTTTGGATCGGGTAGCGACAGACATGGTCGAAAACCCGGAAAAGTACTTGCGGGTGCCCGACAGCTGGCTAAGAGACCCGGTCAACATCGACATGGTGGCAGCAATACCAGGTGTGCAACATTTTGTATCATTAAAATAAAATAATTATGCGTTTACTTACCTTTAAATTTAGACCAAAGTGTCGGAAGTCGGGCGACGTGGTAGCGGTGAATGTATTGAATATTTCAAGAGACAATTAATTAGGAGTGGAAAAGTTGGAGAACCGGTGTTGCCGGCGTCGTCTGCGCTCGTTCTTTTATAGCAGTTGTAAATTCCTCCGTCCCACTTTTCAGAGCGATATAAAAGCCGTGTCTCCGATATCACAACTTGTTGGCCGGCGAATTGATTAAAGCAAGTAAAAGCCCCGCTGCGACGTCATCTGTCTGTGACGCGTAGTGGTCATGCAGCGCGTGATATCACACTTTAATGTCGTTGGCACTTGTCCAACCGCACACAAGTGAATGGCAGCAGCAACGCTACTTTTAAATGCTAGCACACATTTTACAGTAGAAATCAAGTATCAATCAGCTTTTCAAAATGGTTTGGCTGGTAAACAGTTCTTTGATATATTTAAATGTGTTTGACTACTGGAATATCATGCTGGCAGCAGTGTTGACATCGCCGCCGGCGGCATCAAGATAGTGGACTGCCTGCCCGCGGGATACGCCCAGGTCCATGACAAGCCTGATGGTATCTTCCGAGTGGCGAGGAGCTTGCTGTGGCATTGCTGGCCGTACAGGACCTGTGCCAGTCGGGGGCACCGCTGAAGTGGGCGAAGCAGTCGACGGCGTTGCGGCCATTGGCGGTGCAGGGTCCTCAAGGTCGGCCTTTGGAATGAGATGTTCAGGCAGAAACTGAATGCACTTGTTGCCAATAACCAGCGCGTTCTGCTTGAGGTCGATGCACATTTGGTGTCGCTTCAGCATGTCCAAGCCAAGCAACAGACCAATATGAGCACCTTCCATAACGGTGAATGAGCACATGAGCATTTGAGCGCCCAGCTTCATCTGCGCATTGTGGACACGACCCTGGATCTTGGCGCGACCCACGCCCCGTGCCTCGCCGGCAAATCGAGTGTCGATGAGCCGTGTAATGCCGCACGACTCGGCACACGAGCGGCTCATAACGGTGGCCTGAGCACCCGAGTCGACAAGCGCCTTTATGGGCGTGCCATTGACAACCACGTCAATGTACAGCATGGCCACCGACGCAAATGACTCGGGGTTGTGCTCGAGCGCTGCCTCCATGTTGCGCATAATGTTTTCCTGGCGGATCATCTCTTCAATCCGCTGCTGCGCCTCCAGGTTGAACGGGTCAGCGTTCAGCCGCTCCATCTCCTGCTGCTGCCGCCGCGTCGCCTCGTGCTGCTGCTCGCGAAGCTGCGTCAATAGCCGCCCAAAGTCACGTGGGTTGCTGCGCGCTGCCTCGGCAATTTCGGGGTGCGTCTGCGCCAGCTGCTGCATGAGCTGCGGGTTGGCCAGCACTTGCTGCCGGTGCGCTTCCAGCTGCGGAGACAGACCGTTTGGAGACTGCGGAGACAGGCTGTGGCCAGGCCGGGGAGACAGTGCAAGCGCAGGCTGTGGAGACGTGCTGTTCTTGGGCCGCGGCGGCACCATCGGCTGCGTCGAGTCATAGATACGCAGCGCATCGACTGCCTTCAACCCCAGCTCGCCTAGCGACTTGTCAGGTCCGTTGACCGATATGCTGGCGTGCTCCAGCGCCTGTTTATCTATTGGGATGTTACACTACATGCATTCAAAAAGCTATTAGCCAGGTGGTTCAGCCAAAGCGCTGATACAAAATGAGCATGGGCGCACCTCAGCCTCGAGCAGGACACGCAGGTCGCTGAGCTTCATGGACTCGTCCACCTCTATTATAAACGAGCTGGTTCCGTGGTTAATTGTCAAATGCATTATTCAAACTGACACCAAATGAGAAAGAAAGCAAAACTGTTTTCCCAGGAACAAACTGACAATGGCGTGAATGTAGGACATAAAACCATAACCAGCTCGTCGATGCTGAGCCGAGCTACGTCATTGCCTAGCCCGCGCACAGGCGTTTGTCAGCCAGTGCTGTTCTTTGAATTTCGTTGTTACTCGCACAATGCCGTTTGGACAACTGGTAATTGGGCCGCCGGGCTCGGGCAAGACAACATATTGCCACGGAATGCAGCAGTTCCTCAACGCTTTGGGTCGTAAGACCGTAATCGTCAACCTTGATCCAGCCAACGAGAACACACCGTACACCAGCGCAGTGAACATCGAGGACCTCATCACACTGCAAGACGCCATGGATGCGCACGACCTGGGACCGAACGGCGGCATGGTGTACTGTATTGAATATCTAGAAAAGAACATGCAATGGTTGGAAGACCAGTTGCAGCCGTTTGTCGCTGACGAATACTACTTTATCTTTGACTGTCCAGGTCAGGTTGAGCTCTACACCCACAACGAGGCCGTGCGCACGGTTATGCGGCGGTTGGAGAAGGCAGACTTTCGACTGGCGTGCGTGCACCTGGTCGATGCCAGCTACTGCACCGAAGCAGCTAAATTCATCTCTGTGCTGCTCTTGTCGCTGACCACTATGCTGATGCTCGAACTGCCACATGTAAACGTGCTGTCCAAAATCGATCTGTTGCCCCAGCTGGGCGAGCTGGACTTTAATCTCGAGTACTATACAGCTGTTATGGATCTTGACTATTTGCTGTTCCACCTAAACGAGCGTGAGCCGAGTGCGCGGTTTGGTGAGCTGAACAAAGTCATGTGCGGTCTGATCGAAGACTTTAGTCTGGTCGGGTTCAGCACGCTGTGTATATCTGACAAGCAATCGGTTGCTACTTTGCTGAAGGAGGTCGATAAGGCAAACGGATACATATTTGGAGCGCTGACTGAAGGCAATGAGGAGATTATGCTGGCTGCTGACTCGACTGACATGCTGGAGGATGCCCGCCAGGCTCAGGCCCGGTACGGTGTTCTTAAGGACGGCGGATCAGTGCAGCCCAGCTCTACTGAATCCCGGTTAAGCTCCATGATTGACAAGCTAAAGATAGTCGAGCACGATTCTGAGCATTGACTTTTGAGCGCATATAATCACACGTTTCTTTCTGTTATAAATACCTCACATCTGTTTCATAGAAGAAAAACTATTAAATACTCTTATTTAGAGAGTGTTGACGTTGCCCAGATCGCTGTTGGCCTCCTGAACGCGCTTGTACATGGTCTTCTCGCCATGACGGATCCAGTTACGCGGATCGTAGTACTTCTTGTTGGGAGTTTCGTCGTTCTCGCCCTTGCTGAGGTCACCGACCTGGTGCAGCAGGCGGTCCTTGTGCTCAAGCACAAAGTCGCGCACACCAGCCAGGTACGCAAACTGTGTGTCGGTGTCGACGTTCATCTTGACCACACCGTGGCTGACGGCCGTCGAGATCTCCTCCTTGGTGGAGCCCGAGCCGCCGTGGAACACCAGGTACAGCGGGAACTTGCTGTCCAGCTCAGCATGCTTCCGGACATACTGCTGGTGCTGTTCGAGCAGCTCAGGCCGCAGCACAACGTTGCCGGGCTTGTACACGCCGTGTACGTTGCCAAACGCCGCCGCAATCGAAAAGTACGGCGCGATCGGAGACAGCGCCTGGTACACCTCGTACACATCCTCCGACGGCGTGTATAGCATGTCCTTGTCGGCCGACTCGTTGTTGACGCCGTCTTCCTCGCCGCCAGTGATGCCAATCTCCATCTCGAGCCACAGCTTCATCGGTGCGCAGCGCTCAAAGTACTCCTTGGTGATGCGGATGTTCTCCTCCTTGGGATCAGCCGACAGATCAATCATGTGCGACGAGAACAGCGGCTCGCCGTGCTCCTTAAAGTACGCCTCGTCGGCCGCCAGCATGCCATCGAGCCACGGCAACAGCTCACGCGCACAGTGGTCCGAGTGCAGCACAACTACAGCCACATATCCATAAATGCAGTCCCAAAAGAAATCGGTTGGGTACCAATGTCAGCTCATCATCCCACGAAACCAAAACAAACGGTTGGGTGCTAAATGACTACTTACCTGGAACACCATAGTGCTTGGCCACCGCGCGCACATGGTATGCGCCGGCAATCGAGCCCAGGATGGACGCCTGCTGGTTCTTGTTGTCGACACCCTTGCCGGCGTAGAACGCCGCGCCGCCGTTGGAGAACTGGATGATCAACGGTGTCTTCTGGTCGCGCGCAGCCTCCAGCGCTGCATTGACCGTCGACGACGATGTGCAGTTGATTGCTGGGATGGCAAACTTGTGCTCCTGGGCATAGTCAAACAGCTTCTTTACGCTGTCGCCGGTGATGACGCCGGCCGAAACAATATCCAAAACTCCCATGGTAAGTTAGAAAGAAATACGAGGTATCTACGGGCGCTTGATAAGCAACTTGAAATGAGCAAAGCTATGTATAAGCGATAAGAAGAAAGAGAGGGACGTGACCAAGTTCTGGGCACAGGCTTTATCCCTGATTGCAGGGTAAGGGCATAAATAAGACCATCCCCTCATCCGCGCTTCAGAGATTAGGCAGATCAGCTGACAGACGGCCCATTTCACCGGTAGCGGAACGACGGCAGCTTGGGCACTTGCTTGAAAAAGTACTGCGTGTCGCGCAGCGTGCAGCGTCGCGCAGTGCGCACGAGCCCGCCAAAGTTCTCACGGCGCTCGACGCACTCGTCCTTGGCAGCGTCGTAGTACCAGCGATCTTCGGCTCGCCGGTCCGAAGCGTCCTTAACCCGGCGCTCGACGCGCCCAAAGCACTTGTTGTGGAACAGCGTCCATGTCAGATGGTGGCGCCATGCCCGCGCATCGGTGTCCTCGCTGTCCACATGGGCAATGTCGCGCAGCAGATCGCTGACTGTGTGCGACGTGCGAGCCGAAAACACCATAGTTTCAATGACCACGTCGAGCAGCTTTGCTTTGGACGGCAGACTGATGGGCTGCTCGGGACGTACAGTCAGGAACTCTTCGGTCTCGCTGTCAATCGAGTCGGCCAAGCCCTCGCTCTGGTCAACAATGCCCAGCAGCTCACGCAGTGACGCCATCATATCGTCGTCCGACTTGGGCTTACTCTTGGCCTTGAGTGACTTTGTCTTGCGCTGCTTGGCTGGTGTTGCTGACTGTTTGCCCAGCTTAGCTGTGTGTGCTGGTGCTGTGTTCTCCTTTACTGCCTTGCTCTTCTTTGCGGAGATTGCGCCCACAGACTCGGTTGCTATGGCCTTTACTGGCATAGAATCCGACTTTACTGGTGTCAAAGCTACAGTGTTCTGTAGTGTATGAGGCCGAGGTGTAGTCGGTTGAGATAGTGCCGGAGTCACTGACACAGCGTTTTGTAGTGTATGTGGCAGAGGCGTAGCTGCTTGAGATAGTGCTGGCGTTACCGACACAACGTCGACGGAATCAGGCAGATCGTCGCTGTACTCCTCCTCAGGCTCTGAGCAGAACATGTCGTTGAGAGAGTGGATCGGCGGCGGCGACGACGGCGGCAGATCGTCCAGCAGCTGGCGTGTCATCAAGGACTGCTTGTCGCCAGCGCTGAACAAGCCCGGCTCGGAGCTATTCACAAGCGTGTCAGCCGAGCCAAAGAACAACTCACTCTCGTTGGCCAGCAGACGGGCCCGCTTGTGTTGCACACGCAGCGTATGGTTGGATGTGTCAAGAGCGCGCTTGGCAGATGGCTCAGGCCACCAGTCTTCGGCGTCGCCATCGTTGCTGGCAGCCAATGCGCTTGTCTTAGGTGTGCGGAAGCGGAAGCGGATGCCGACAAAGTTCAGCTCGTCGTCGTCGCTAAGAGCAACTGCAGCTCCTTTGAGATACAGCGTGCCGTTGACGCGCACACCGTTCATGCCCAGGACTCGCAGCTCACACCGACCGTTGGCAACATGTACAATGTCAGCGTGCTTACGCGATATGGTCGCCGCATGTCCGCCAATCTGCACCAGACATGCGCTGCTACGCCCCACACTTACCGGGCGCGCGCACAGACCCTGAATAACCTTGTCAGCGAGCTGTTTCTGCCATTCCGCATCAATAGCGGCGAGATCTTTGGTTGGGCCAGCTACTGGTTGTAGAGAAAGTGAAGCACCGCAGAGAGCTAGCGTTGCCATCATGCAGTTTAGTGACAAAAGTGTGGATAGGAAATGAGTAGAGTGGAAAAGGGAGCTGGCTATATCCGCAAGATCCCTGGCCACTCTGCGCGTCAAACGAGCAGTAAAATTGAAAATTGACCAACGCGTTGGACGAAAACGCGTTCTGACATCACGTGCAAGAGATTAATTTTCAGCCAATGAGCAGAGATGATTAAAATTTGCTTGCCATTAGTGCGGGGAAAGCAGAAACGGGGCAAATGTGTCTCCTTACAGAAGATACGCATCAGCATGGATGGCGAGATAGTGTGGAGCACTCTTTAATTTTCAAGAGGTTTTTTACACTTGGCAAGCTTTTGGCAATTGCAGACAAATGGCGGCACAGCTGTACAAGACAGAGACGGGGCAGTTGTTCCACGCCGGGTCGATAGTGATAATCAACGTGGGGCTGCCAGCACGAGGCAAGACACACGGGTCGCGGTCGCTCATTCGGTACATGAACTGGCTGGGCGTAAAGTCCAAGTCGTACCACATGGGCCAGTACCGGCGGCGGATGTACGGGGCGGACATTCCGGCCGACTACTTTGATCTGGGCAACGAGAAAACAGCGGCATCGCGGACGCAAGCCGAAGACAGCTGTATTGAAGATATAATCGCGTACCTGACGACAGGCGGTGGACAGCTGGCGATATTCGATGCATCGAATCTCCGTGCGGTGCGGCGGCGCGAGATCTACGACCGGTTCGAGCAGCACCAGATCCGGCCCATGTTTATCGAGTACATTTGCGAGAACGACGAAATAGTGGGCGAGAACATCCGCAAAGTGAAAATCTCGTCGCCCGACTACATCACAATGGACCCGGACACAGCAGTTCGTGAGTTCCGGTCGCGCATCGCCCGCATGGAGCCGTACTACGAGACCATCAACGACAGTGATTTGAGCTACATCAAGCTGTACAATGTGGGCGAGCACTTTGAAGTAAGCAACATTCGCGGGTACTTGCAGTCCCGGGTGGTGTTTTACATGATGAATTTGCATATTGCGGACCGCACGATTTATTTGGCGCGCAGCGGCGAGTCGAGTAACGAAGGATCGTACAAGGCGGATGCGCCGTTATCTGAAGCCGGACATAAATACGCCGAGAACTTGCGGCATGCAATCGACCAGCGCATCGCCGAACGAACGTCTGCGCAAGCAACCAGCGAACGGGCGCTTAAAGTGTGGACGTCCACTCACGTGAAAAGCTACCAAACGGCCGAGTACTTTTCGCAGCGCACAAACGTCGCCATACGTCGTCGCATGCTGCTCAAAGGCCTGAATCCCGGCGTATGCGAAAACTTATCATTGTCGGATGTCCAGGCAAAGTTTCCCGACGAGTACCAGGCGTATTTGCGTGATCCGTACCACCACCGGTACTCGCTGGCCGAGTCGTACCACGACGTGTCGGTGCGCTTGGAGCCGGTTATTTTGGAGCTGGAGCGGGAGCGGGATGATATATTGATTATTGCTCCAGAGTCAGCGCTAAGATGCATATATGCGTATTTTGCGCCGGAAGGGTTGCCCGACTCGCTCATACCTACGTTGGCGTTTCCGCGCTCCATTTTTGTGGAGCTGACGCCCACGGCGTATGGATGCAAAGAGCGTCGGATTGGCATATGTCCGACGCCCGAGTAGCTAGTGTTTTGTTCTAAGTGTATGTTTGGGTGATTAAATATATGCTTAATTAAACCCATATTCTACGTAACTCTTAGCGCATTGCCATTTATTTCCGTTGCGTCGACTGTGCAACCATGTGCTACACATTGTTAATATCGAACCCCTCAACATACATTATCCCACATGCCACCCAAACGACCACGAAACTTGCGCACGTCCCGCACATCCGAATGGGACGAACCGGCCGACCCCTCAGCCAGATCCACAGACACCGACCCACCCATCGATCCCGCCGACTTGCTCGAATACCAAAAACTCCGCACCCTAAAGCCCCGCGGAATCGACTCTTCCTCTTTGGCCAAAGGCGAACGCAAAAAGAAGTTGTCCAAAGCCCCCTCCGATGAATCTACTCCCAAACCAACTCGCTCGCTCGACGGCGCATTTACCCAGCAAAACAACAAACTCGATGCCAACAAACACATGCTTGCGTTTATTGAGCACGAAATGCAACGGAACCAAGGAACAACTAACACTGACGATGCAGGCGAACATTTGGAGGAAGATCTGTATGCCGTGCCTAGCCATTTACGGGTGGTCGAGGAGAGACCGGTGCGCGAGGGTAATGTAGCCATGGCTTCCAAGATGCTTACGTCCATACAGGAAGTTGATTTGGGCGCTGAAGCTAAATCACAGAATGCTAGTGCTACCACCATGGCGTTGACAAAGTCACAGCCACAGAAAGCTCGAAATGATATGCACGGGTCTTCGCGGTACCGCCGCCAGACCAACCCATCGGACCGATCTACGCGAGCCACCGACGATGCCGTGCTCCAGCGCTTCAAAAAACGAATGCGCCGATAAACCTCTCAAGTTAAATTACTACTCTGTAGCTTTAAAAGAGTAAAATAAAAAAATGAAATCAGCAACATAATAAAAGAAAAGCACGCCGCTTACTGCGACTTTGCTGCGGCCTCGGCGGCCTTCTCCCGCACTGGGTCAAAGTACGGATGGCTCATGGCCTCTTTGGCCGTCAAGCGCTCCATGTGGTCGTAGCGCAGCAGCCGGTCCAGGAAGTCAATGGCCTCCGGCGACACAAAGCGCTGGTTCTCGATCGTCACAAACTTGTGCCAGCTCTTCCGCGGATACGTGCCCAGGATCTTGTGGTAGTGCTCGTCCAGCACAATTTTGTACTTTTTCAGGTACGCCACCAGGTCTTCTGTGCCCAGCACCTTCACTATCTTCACCAGCTGGTCAAAGTTATCGTGCCCGTGGAAAAACGGCTCCTTGCGGAAGATCATGCTGCCAAACATGCATCCCAGGCTCCACATGTCCAGCGAATAGTCGTACGGCGTGTAGTCCACCAGCAGCTCCGGACCCTTAAAGTACCGCGATGCCACCCGCACATTGTAGTCCATGCCCGGGTGGTAGAACTCGGCCAGGCCCCAGTCGATCAGACGCAGCGTGCGCTGCTCGTGGTCGATCATCACGTTGTGCGGCTTCACGTCGCGGTGCATAATCCCGCGCGAGTGCGCAAAGTCCAGCGCCTTGAGCAGCTCGTAGATGTAGTAGCGCACATCATAGTCCGTAAACATCGAGTACAGCACCTTAAAGTCCGTGTTGTTCACATACTCGGAAATCAGCGCCGGCGTCTTCGACTGCGGGTCCCTGACCACGTCGTACAGCTGCACAATGTTGGGCCCGCCCGAGAGGTTCTGCATAATCTGGATCTCGCGCTTAATCTTCTTCTTCTTGACCGGCTTGAGCACCTTGATCACACACGCCTTGTTGTTGTCCACGTTGACGCCCTCAAACACCTCAGAGTACTTGCCGCGCCCAATCTTGCGCACAATCTCGTAGTTCTCCTGGCTGCCCCACTCGACCTGCAGGTTGTCGTAGTTGGAGTATGCATCAGGCATGTTGCCGTTGACATCCGCATACACACGCGACCGCGTCACTATCTGCCCGGCCTCATTGGTCGGCAGGTCTCCCTGGCTGGCCTGCATTTTTATCTGAGTCGGTGCGTGTTTGGTCTGCCGTTGCCGGTGGGTTCCAAATACTGTCCGATATCCGTCCGCAGTGCGTGCAGGCTGTCTAAATCCGATCTGTGCGCTCGCCGGGGTCGCTGGGCCGGGGCTAGGAATGTTAATCATCATACGAATGTCATCGACTTTAGTGTGGGCGCTGAAATAGCCAGTGTACGGCTGGAAAAACCAGTGCGCCAGCGGGATCGCCAGCGCTAGCACGTATATGTTGGCCAGCAGTGGCGGGAGGCGCATATTCATTAGCCCACGCCAACGCTGGGGCTGGGCAACCATTATTAATGCTGTAGAAAAATGGCGCGGCGACTATTGGCAAATCGCGATAAACACTGGTTGATTCGGAGCAAAGGTGCGCAGATGCAGAATTACACTCATAAAACGATATAGTACTAAAATGAACAGAAAAGCACAGTACACGACAGTTGAGATGAAAAAGTCATAGCAGCTAGCATTCAAGAATGGGGTGCTGCTGCTAATCCAAGGGGAGGCAGAAGGGGGAGCCTGCTCCATGGGTGTGGGGAGAAAAGGAAAGGAATGAGCCTGAACGCTACTGCGACACACACCGCGTAAATGCTAATAGCGTGTGCCGGTTGACGCAGATGCACCAGACCAAAGAGAAAGAATAGTAGTAAATCGGGCCCGCAATAAACCTTCCCAACTACTATCCAAAATACAGGGCCCCGCTATGCTACCTCTGCCTGCTCGTGCGCCATGATATTTTCACTCGCTGCCAACACTCGAGATTCTACACATCCCACACAGATGAACCAGCATTTATCAAACCAATACTTACCAAATAGCACAAAATACGCGTAAAGACAAAGAAAGAAGCGGGAATCAGCGCAAAAGACGTACACTGAACTGAAATAAAAAAAGAAAAGAAATTGAAAAAAAGAAAGAGGGTTCTTTTAGTACTCGAATGCAAATAAAGCTCTAAGAAAAAAGAAACGACTCGATGAGCTGTTTAATGGATACGACGAGTCTCACGTGGTTGGCAGGTGTTGAACCAAAGTGCTTGTTCAGTTTGTTTACTTTGCATTTTAGTTTCCAGCGCACTATTACAGCATTCCAACGTACATTCAGGGAGAGGGACCATGTCAAAGGAGCTTCAGGTATTGGACTGGGCAACGCAGTATTTCTGCTCGCTCGACGACCACGAGATTTTATGTGACCTGCTTCCGCTGCGGCAGTGGGAGGTCGGCAGCACAGTAGTTTACCACGCACATCCGCGAGAGAAGCGGCGGCGGCCGCATATGTCGACGCCCACCACCACACGCATGCGGGAGCTAAACGACGGCCAGTTTGACGGCGACTCGCAGCCGCTGCATGCGGTGTTTTACCGGCTGCGCAAAGCACTGAGTGAGCTGGGCCCGGCGTATTTGGGTCTGAGTGAGTCGGAAGATGTGCTCGACAAACAGCAGCCATGGGCGTCGCCGCTTGATCTGCAGCCATGGGCGTCTCCGGTTGATCCACAAGAGCCGTCGGTTGATCTGCAGCCATGGGCGTCGCCGTTCAACAGCCCACAGCCCGTAGAAGACGTGGCAGAAGCAACAGACGCGGCAGAAGCAACAGACAATACCAACAATACTGACAATACTCACAATACTGATGCGGCGCAGGCCCAACAAGTCGACATTCCTGAAATGATCTATCTGCTAATCACAGCCGAAACCGCTCGCCGACACTTTGCAGCCTCCACGCTCCGCCTCAAACACACCCAAGGCCCATTGGCCTCCCAGTCCGAGCGCTGGCACCACCGCTTCGCCAAACGCAACATTGCGCTCGAAACCAAATTCGAAAACATCCTGGTCGCACTCAAAGAACTCGTAGTACTGCGTGCCATTGCCGATCCTCGCAGCACACAAATCGGCGAGTTACGGCGTGTCATGGGATACACACAGCCATCACACACTGAGAGTGCAGCGCTTGCGTTGAGTGTGCTTAATTTGATGTTTCCCGTTGATCCGGTCCACACGAAAAGTCTCAATGGATCAAAATGGCTGGTAAGGTACGCGTTTACGTTGCAGCATGTGCCGAGCCCTCGGATGCAGTTGCTGCAGTTGTTGTGCGAGACCGAGGCGTGGGTTAGCGGGGACGATCGGGTGACTGCGTCGGTTGCCACGCATGTAAACGACGGTTCGGACCCTGCGGACTCTGTGGACCCTGCGGACTCGGACCTCCATCGCACTAAACGCATATGTATTGCCGAGCCACGTACTCCGCGTACATGCCCGACATGGGTGGCAGCGGCGCGGGGTCTGGCGTGGAGCCGGCTCAAGCAGAGCTGCCATACGTATGTGCGTGACACGCAGCAGAACATTGCAGATCAGCATCGTGCCCTGCATCCATGGGTGCCCGTAGACACAGCTGCACGCGCCGAAACACCAGTGTCCAAAGACATTGACGCGTCTGAGAACTGCGACACGTCTGAGAACAGCGACACACCCAAAGACTTTGACATCCATGGTCGAGCCGGTCAACGCTCCGCTCAAGCATTTATGGCAGAGTCCAACCACTTGTTCGACCAAGTAATGAACCAACTGCCTCCCACCGCCACCGTGGTTGAGCGCATCGCATTACATGCCAAGCTCATGAACATGTCTTTTTCAAAGGACGCCGCATATAAGCTGCTCGCCCAGCCACAATAGTCTATTTTTCAGAATTGTTTAAAAGAAGAGTACAAGTTTATTGGGCGCGTATGTGGTGGCTGTGCATGCGTGTGGCCAGATCGTTGTCGACGCGGTCCAGCAGATCCACGATGTTTTGGGTCACTGAGGTCAGCTCGGTCTTCCAGTGGCTGCGTCTATCGTACACGCCAGATGCCTTTGTTGCGGGTCTGTATGTGTTGACTGATCCGGGCCCGTGGTCCTGGCGGCCAGAGTCATGATCTGATGCAGTGAGGCCAGATCGTGCTGATATGTGCGGCTGCATAAACTGTGAACAGGCTAATACTGGGCCTGCAGCTGACTCAGGTCCCGACAACGAGGGCTCGCGTGCATGGCAAGAAAGTTGAGCTGTCGATACACGATGCGACACATTCACTGGCCCAGCAGTTGTGCTCTCGTCGACCACAGTGAGCGTGGGCGTGGAGCCGCCGTGACTGGACACCAGAACTACGTGATCGGGCAAAGCTGGCTCGCTGGGTAAACGACTCTCATAAACAGACGGATTAGACGACGTAGTGTCAATAGACATTTTATAGCCATGGCTTGAAGCAGGCGACTGGCTGCGTTGACTGTGCTGACTGGCAATCGACTGTACCCGCAGCGATGCCCGCGACTCGCGAACACTCAGCTCAACTGCTTGGCTGTGACTATGAGTTTGAGCGCTATACGACATGGACCGACGCGGTGCCCGCCTACGCCCAGACTGCAACCCCAAGCTACCGCTGCTCGCATTGACCGAGCCGCCTTGATCGTGTGAGCCAAGATCGCTGCGCAAATGCTCATCCTCGTCTTCCTCGCGCAACGCCCAGTTGCTCGATTGCCGCCCGCCCAGTCCTGTGCGCCCTGCCCCCACCTGCTCGCGCCGTTGCTCGAGCGGTGAAATCGGAACAAACATATGTGCGCCCATTTGCGACTTTGCGCTGTCCAATTGCGTCTTTTGTCCGTCGCGAAGCGATGTGCGAATAGATGGGAGCGACGTCGCTGCGCTGAGAATATGCATCGCCGATAGTTCCTGGCCCGGACCATACGCACCAGCACGACGGCTTGCATCAGCTATAGGCGCTGCAGACGGCGATACATGAGGCAGTGACGTGCGAGACTGCAGTCGCGGTGGGTACTGCACAGCTTGGGCAGCGCGAGGTGGCGACTCGTCAATAGCCTCGACTAGACTGGGCATGCTTTCACCCAGTCCGCCGGCCTTGGTCTTTTCGCCGTTGAGCCGCAAGAAGCGAAGCGTAGCCATGGCATCGCGCAGCTTGGACGGGTAGTTGAGACTTGTTTGCGACGAGCTCGGACTGGCTGCATAGTGCGCATTCGTTGGCCGTGGAAACGGTGCTGTTTGCACGTCATCGCATGCCAGATGCTGCTGCGACGCCGATCGTCCAAGCGACTTTCCAGCTCCGGCACTCAGTCCGCCCGCAAACGCCGGCATGGCCGAATGCGACGCCCGCCCTGCTCCCGGATCATTGTCAAGATACGCAGACCATTGGGACTCGCCAGGCGGTTTCACCAGTCCAAGCGCACTGGTATCGATCCACAGATGATTGGAGTTGCGTCGCCCATCGTCATGCCCCCGCGCACTACTCATCTGCTGTCGCATGTCGTCATCACCAGCTTCATGGCCGCCCGTGTGGATACCGCGCAAATGCCGCTTAATGGCCGCCGGAAACGCATCAACTGTGACACGACGCGAGTTCTTGACCTCAGAGTTTTTAAGCTCAGAGGTCTTAAACTCGGAGCCCTGTTGCTGTCTATGCGATGCAAAAAGTTTGTGGTTCAGCGATCCGCCGTGATCGGCGCTGTCCGAGCTCTGATCACGAAGCTGGTCTGTCACCTGCTTGCCAATGCCCGTAGCTTTTGCTGGCAGCGACCCGCTTGGATGCGCAAAACTCTCAGACAGCGACGCTGGGCCCGGCGTCTCGTCGCTCCGGCCAATCTTGTGCCTGTAGCGATTCCGGCCCATTCGCGATCCGGACTTTTTAACCGCCCCAGACTCTAGCGACGCTGTCAGCTTCACTTCGTTGCTGCTGCCGCCCATCCACCGCCGCCGCACACTTTCAGGAACCAAGCGGAACTTGCCATGTCCTGATTGCTTGGCTGGCTTCTCAGATCCTGCCAACATCCCGCGCGTAAAGCCTTTGTACCCGCGCTTCTTCTTGCTGTGGCTGCCCATTGCAATATACTCGTGGTCTTCTTCGGCCTCCACTGCTGTGATACGCATTGTAGGCGCCTCAGTGCTGGGCGTACGCGCTGTATTCAAGTCCAAGCTACGCCGCTCAGCATCATGTATGCCAGTGTCCGCAGGCCGGCTGCTCGCTGCTCGACGAGGTCGCATTTGTAGCACATCGTCGTTGTCCTCAGCCTGTCCAGAGTCTGCTTGAAACAGCTGCCGCACAAACAATGGCACAATATTTGGTGTCTCGTACTCATCGCTGTGGTTGCGCGATGATGCACTGGACGACCGTGCACGGCTGTGCTCCGGCGAACAATGCATATCTGCCACATGGTCACTGCTTCCTTTGGGCAGCGTATCTATAGCCAACGATCCTGAGCCGCCATCCTCAGCCATCGCCGACCGCACATTGCTCGAGAACAGCGATGAATGCGAGTCATAGCCGCCCTCGCCGTCGCTTGCTACCGAAAACTGGTCAAAGTTCCACGACTCGGCTACGCTGGCCTCAGACGTGCTCTGCATTGCGTCGTTGCCGTCGGCCAGACCCCTGTCTTCGGGCCGGGCTGTTTTGGCCCACTCGTTGTACCGCGTAATCAAATCAGATACTTTGGCCGCATGCTTGCCGTGGCCCGCCCGCACAAACCGGTTGTGCTTGAGCAGCGCATGTGCTGTCGGCCGCTTGGCCACGTCAATCTCCAGACACCGACTGACAAAATCGCGCATGTCTTTGCCGGCCTGCTCAGGCGCCAGCTGCTTGGGCCCCTTGCGCGGAATCAAAAATAGCGCACGCTTGGGGTCCTCGTCAGCATACGGCGGCACCCCCGTCGCCACCTCATACGCCGTGATGCCCAGCGACCAGATGTCTGCCTTAAAGTCGTACACTGTGCCCTCCTGAATCACCTCTGGCGCCATCCAGTACGGCGTTCCAACAAACGAGTATGACTTTGCCGACGCCTGCATTACCTGCCGCGCCACGCCAAAGTCGCACAGCTGCACCACGCCCTCATTTGTAACCAGAATGTTGGCAGCCTTAATGTCGCGGTGCATGATCCCTGACGAGTGCAAGTAGTCTAGCGCCAGCAGCACGCCGTACATGATGCTCGACGTGTATCTTTCTTCAATCGGCCCTGCCTGCATAAGCTTGTGGATGCTGCCGCCGGACGCATATTCCATGATGATCCACATGCGCGACGACTCGACGAACGATCCATAGTACTGGGCAATGTGCGGCGAGTGCACTTGCGACAGCAGGTTTATCTCCCGCTGCATATCACTAAAGTCCTCTTCATTGTCTAGATTGAGGATTTTGATCGCCACAGTGCTACCGGTCTCAGTGTCCCGCCTATTGCTGTCGCAGCCCGTTAAACAAAGCTATGCATGTTTAGTGCGCAGTTGTGGTTAGACGCACTTTGCCAAGATACTTACCCCCGGTACACCACGCCGTACGCACCGCGCCCGACCAGCTCCTTCTTCTCATACCGCCGTGCTGTCAGGGGCAAGTTCATTACACCTGCATTACAAGGCAGCCGCAGAAAACAAAATAGACTGTCGAGGCAATGTAGCTACTTGACAATTTAAAAGAGCAGCGTATTGGTGGCTAATAGAAGGGAAATAAAGTCTGCGGTGGCAAGAGAGAGAAAAAGGCCTGGATTTCCACTTCCAGGTATCAAGTATATTGCACGCGCTTAACCAAACACAAACACCCAAGCCTGAACTAGAACAAAGAATCGATGAATACTCGGAAGCTGGGTGCGGTAACAGATCCGCTTTGGATTATGAAGACATTGTTGTTGCCAGCCGTCTCAATGACTATGACGGAAAAACTTCATACCCAGCCAGTTCCAAAACACAGCAACCGTAAACGTCAGCCCTGTAATTGGCATCAACAGACAAAAGTAGCGATCGTCCTTTACCGCGTCCAAGAAGGCGATCCCTGTGTATGGCATAAACTTGGACACAACCAACGAGTACATGGACGAGATAAACAGCACCGACGTCAGCACCAAAAGTGCGTAGCCGTAAATCGGCGTATCGTCGGGCTCGTTCACCGCCAGGCGAATTGGCTGGTGCTGTGTGTAGCGAGGCGGCGCCCGGAACTCTGGATGCAGCAGTGGATCTGTCAGGTGCGCACGAAACAGGGACAGGTTACCTGGGACCGACGACACCCGCTTGAGCAGACTCGATTCGCTGCCGCCAAAGAAGCGTGGGCTGCTGCCAGTTGCTACAGAGTCAATGTTTTCGGACTGCAGCGTGCCACTTTTCCAGAGCCGCGCACTATTAGGCTCTGTGCACGGGCCGGCGTTCTCGGTCTGGCTCGCCGTTACTCGACTACCTGCTCGTCGGTACCCAAATATATGAAGCGGCAGTTTGTTAATGTATGTTGTCACCCGGCCTCGCTGGTCACCATTAACCGATACTGCTTGCGCCTCTGGTTCCTCTGGCTTTGCAGTTCCCGACGGCGCTTCCTCGCCCGAGTTCTCCTCTATGCTCTCGCAGTACAATGGAGGCGGCAACAAAGCACTCGGCCACATGTTGTTATTCCGCCGCCGCGTACTGCTCTCGTCGTCGCCATTGTCGATGCTTCCAGAAAAGGGAACATGCGTGGTGCGACCATTATCTGCGTCCCTGTCAGCTGGCTCACGCCCAGCCAGGCTGTCAGAGCTGCCAACATTCCTCACCGTATTACTTGCGCTGTCTTCTGTGTAGCTGCGCCCCAAGTACACTGGCGGCTCGTCAGCTGGCAAAAGCTTGCTAGGCTTCCGCTGAAGGACTGACATCGATGGCTGCTTGCCCAAGCTGCCTGTGCTTTCGTTGGTCGCTCGTCTTCGCCGAGGACGCATAGCGCTGGTTATTGTTCGCATGTATAAAAAGTAGCAGGTGGAGATAGTACAGAATGTCAAATGCAAATTAAAATATTAAAGATAGAACCCAGACACGGAGCTGGAAAAAGGTCGAGAACAAAGGTCCCAGACCGTATGCTGCGCTTTGAAAAGTTATCGCTGCTGCTTTTGCGTGAATAATCTTAATAGCCATAAGTGGCACGTTGGGCGTGGAAAAGTACAAATAGCAAGAATGCCAAAAAATAGTTTGTCAAAGAGCGACATTCTTTATTTGCGGGTTCAAGGCATGGACATTAACGACATATTCAACGAGACGGTAACTCACACTACGCTTAATGCGGGCAAAAACAAGCGCAAACTGGGCGGTGCTCCAAGCATGCGCGAGCTCAAAGAAGGAGGCTATGGGATTGTCGACAGCAGCGACGCGACTGCCAAGCGCACCCGGGTCGAAGATGCCGACGACGCAGTTGATGCGGCAGAAGAGTACGCCAGCAGCGATAACGAGGGCGGGCGGTTCTTCTCAGACGGTCTGACATCCAAAGAAAAGGGCGTGATGGACTGGGTGGACCACGCAGACGAGCTTGATGCCACATTGGACCCTGCATCTGTGCAGCGCCTGGTGGTACGGCTCGAGCGCGCAGTTTCCAAAAACACAACCGACCGAGTCAGCCACCCCGATGCGCCCGAAAAGTTTGTTGAATCCGAGGCCGAGCTCGACGAGGCGATCCAGCGCCTACAGCTGCTGGCCAACGATGTGCAGCTCCTCAAAGTACTCGACGATTTGGGCGCACTGCCAACTCTTGTAGGTCTGGTGGCTCATGAAAACGCCGATATTGCATTGGACGTCATTCAACTAACTGTCGAAATAACTGCCGAGGATGCGTGGAATAGCGAGGGCGAGTCGCCCGAAGAGCGTGCTGCCGTAATTGCGTTTATCTCAGACATGGCTCAGAACGAATTTTTTGTTGTGCTGGGCCAGAACTTGCGCCGGCTCAACGAGGGCGGCGAGTCGTCTGAGGGCGAGGCAGACCGCCAGGGCGTCTTCCAGACCCTGGCTCTAATTGAAAACCTTGTATCGCTCGATGTGTCGCTCGCCGAGCAAGCAGTCGACGGCATGAAGCTGCTGGACTGGCTGCAGCACCGCGTTGCAAAGTCTTTTGTTCAGAACACGACTCAGGTTGATTCCAACCAGCAGTACGCAGCCGAGATTACTTCGATTCTGCTGCAAGCGTCGTCCAAGCTGCGTGAACAAGCTGGTAGCACGTTTATTGACACTTTGCTGCAATGCCTGGCAAAGTACCGCAAGCACACGCCTGACGAGGATATCGCCTTGGAACATTTGGAGAACATTGTCGAGTCCATTTGCATGCTGGTGGCCACCGCTCGTGGCAAGCAGGCGTTTCTCGAAGCCGAAGGTGTCGAGCTCTTGGTGTTGCTGCAGAAACAGCCGCAGGTGGCTCGTCTACTGTCGCTAAAAATCCTCGACTATGCACTGACGCCGCCATCGCCAAACCGCACTGGCGAGACTTCTAATGCAGAGACTGCCCACGCTGATACAGAATCACGGGCTATTGCCAAACGCTATATCGACGCATCGGGCCTAAAGTACCTGTTCTCAACGCTCATGCACCACGGCAAGAGCAACATGAAAAAGCTGTACAAGGCTTATCCAGAGTCAGACGAGCGTGCTGTCAACTGCATTGCGTGGCTGCTGCGTCTGACCAAGACCGGCACTCCCCTTCACTGGCGTGTATTGGCCAAGTTTGTGCCGTCGCCCGCCGACCCGTCGAGCTGGAAGTCGCATGTGGACCGGATAGTCGAGCTAAACACTGCATATTCTGAGCGGGTAAAAGAGGCCGAAGATCAGGTTCAATCCGATAGCGATCTAGAAGATGAGGAAGGCAGCGCTGAGGAGCGGTACTTGAGTCGAATGGATGCGGGATTGTTTACGTTGCAGATGACGGATACTGTTATTGCGTTTGTAGCCAAGGAGGAGCAAGTAAAGGAACATATTGAACAGCGGCTGAAGCGAAAGGGCCGTTCTCTGGCCGATGTTTGCTCGGAACTGGCCGAGTACATTGCGACCAAACGCTCAGACACTCTTACAGCACCTGCTACCACAACCAGCAATTCCAAAGACTTGTCAACCTTGCTGCTCGAGCTGTAACTGGCCTTGCATAGCTTTGTTTTATAATAGAACCAACTTTGTGTATAGAACGAGTACAAATGGGGTTGTTTATGAAGGTTGTGCTAGCACAGATTACCACACCTTGTTCATAAACTGCAGAGACATCTCGACACCCAGGAAGCACGCAGCGTTGGCCGGGAAGGCGCGCAGCAGAGCTGGGCCCATGCCGCGGAACAGGGCGCCTGCGCCCTCGGTGCGCATCATCTCGACAAAGACCTGGCGCACACCCGTGTACTTGCCGTCGGGGGCTGTCTGCAGCCGCGACTTTAGCACATCTGGAGGAATAGCCACTGCCCAGTTGGCCATGCCCGCAAGCCCGCCGGCCGTGACAATCGCCACCGGCGAGATCGAGCCCTGTCCGGCGCTCTGGTTGGTCAGCGCCTTCTTAATCAGCTCATACGCGCCAAAGTACGCAACGCTGCCAGGAACATCGCGCAATAGGGTCGCGCATGTGCCCTTGAACAGATTGGTGATGCCGCCTGAACGGATAATGCCCATGGCTGCGTCGACCGGACCCTTGTACGCTGCGCCCGCTCCGTTGCCCGATGAGACTTGCAGTGTGCACTTTATGCGCTCCATCGGCGTCATGAGTGCTGTGGTCGGTATGGCAGAGAACCCGCCAGCAAACAGTATCTGTTTTGTCGAGAGCGCGTCGGTTGGCGACTACATAATCAAGAAATGCAACATGTACATTGTAATTATTAGCAGCACATCGTTTGCATATTATGTCTGGCAGATTCATAAATGGATTGAGGATACGTTACCAAGTTGTATACTTTGCGCATAATCTTCTGGCCCATGTCGTAGCCCCAGAAGCAGATGGCAAACACCGGCGTTGCGCCAACCAGCGGCGCCGCCATGCCGCGGTACAAGCCACGGACTCCGTTCTCGGCCAGCGTCTTGCGGAAGCAGTCAAGCGTACTCTTGTACTCTGTCGACGTCTGCATGCGCACCTTTAGCAGATCAAGCGGATGCCCGGCTGCCACCAAGCACATACCGCCAAACCCGCCAGACAAAAACGACTTTGTTCCCGAAGTGGCCGAAGCCTTGGGCTGCTCGACGGCAACCGGTGTAGGAGATACTTCAACAGCCGACATGTGTATGAAATGGATAATATTGGGAAAGCGGGGGAGAGAAAAGTGCGATGTCAGGGTCACGCTCGAAAATGGCGCTCATTTATGGCGGCCAACAGACACGGGCACATGAAATATTGACCAGCGCTATTTCCTTATCTTCCGCTCCCCGTCCCCTGTGCCTGGTTGTGACTTTAAGCGCTCGCGTTTAAGCAGCCAATCGCGCAATTAAAGTTCCAGTTCCCAGGCAACTCCCGTGACGTAAGATAAGCCAAAAATGAGGTTCTGAAACACCCGACCCCTTGTCAGATCCAGCTTCTAGATGCAGCGGGCCAATCCACATGCCTCTTATCGGGAAGTAATTAGCACAGATGATTTAGAGATAATCTTCAGCCATTTGACGCGCTGTGGCGAGTTTTGTTGAAGCAACTGCAACATAACCTCTTTGAAAAATACCGGATTCGGACTGCCTTTATTTCCACCCATGTATTTTCATCTTTATACTAGATATTCCGGCACACCGCCTGTATAGTAAAAATGCTAGAGTAAAAAATGATGGTGCGTTTGTGACCTTTTGAGTGTTTAGGCGTACACCTTGTACGCAATAAGGACCGCTGCAAATGCAAGCGGGATCAGCAGGCCCCACGAGCTGCTACAAATTAATCAAACAAGTTAAAGTCAGATTAGCTGGCAAGCTGGCAAGATCCAAACAAAACACTGATGGTTAATCATAAAGTGCTAGCAACACAAAGAAAACAACAGCGTCAACCTACTTGTTCTGCTTGGAGCGCAGGTGGCTACGGTCGCCATCGTCTCCGCCCGTCGCAGCAGACGGACGCATACCCTACAAATCAGCAAGAATCAACTAGTTAGTACACACGGCAAAAGCAAAAGTTTCTTGTTTAACAATCAAGTATAAACGCCATGTACTTGCCTCAAGGTCGCCGATATAGTACTGGCTCAACATGTCACGCGCGTCCTCCGAGTGACCAATGTCCTCAAAGTCGCTGGTCGAGTCCTTGCCGGCGTTCTCGAGAATAACTTCTTCGCCACCTGGGTGCTCGTCAAGGAATTTTGTCACATCGTACACCTTGTCGTGAATCAGAATCCACACGTCCTCGCGCGTATTATGCTTCGCAATCTCAGCTGCAGTAAAGGTCGAAACCTCACCCTTGTTCTCGCTCTTTGCCTCTGACATTGAATGATTGCTGTCGCGTAGAAGAAAAAATATACTGAAATGAATAAAAAAATATATTTGAAGAGGCTTCAAATATTGAAAATCCCACTTCTTCGGAAACGAGCCGAGTCGGTATTGAGTCGACTCTTTAAAATGTGACTGCGTCAAAACGCGTTCTTTTAGGGCAAGCGTGCTACCCTTGGCGTTCAATTTCGCTTTGCCCCTTTGCATCATTTCATTTATACAAAAGCCAATTTACCGGCGTTGCTCGGATTACGCTCACAAGGATGAAGAAACCGCTGCTGCTGGTTAAATTGCCGCGGCATATCGTTGAAAGCCTACAGACAGCGTCTCCAGAAGACCTGTCGCTGGTGCTAGGCGGTAAAGAGCGAATTACCACTGGTACGCTGCATGTCGGGGCAACACGTCACGATGTGCGCTACTCTGCTGAACGCAGCAGTGCACCACCCTTGCTATTTCAGGGAAGCACTGCATTGCCTGAGGGAAGCGACGGCTGGGCACAGTGGACACAGCGTGGCAAACTCGTTGGCAAGCTGACTGTGGTTGTCAAAACCAAGCCGGCATTGCATTCGCACTATAGCAATGTAAGCGTGGCATCTGATATTCAAGCCCGCAGCTCTGCAGCTATTTCAGAACCTCGGATGCCAGCTCCTGAAACCTTGGAGTCGTCGCCGTCAGTGTCACACAACACCTCGGCATACATGTCAAAATCGGCACCTCAAAAGAAGCCTGGTATTTTCCGGCAGAACCGGGAGCTTTTACGCGATAAACTACTACATATTCTGGCAACCGGACCAGTCGATGAATCGCAGCTGTTGGACAGAATCAAAAGCCCACCAAATGTGGTTATCGAGGCTTTGAGCTTGATAGGGCAAAAGTCAGGCTCCATGTGGTCCCTCAGACCGGAAAAGTTTAAGCTCGTGCAGATCGATAGCTGGCACAAGTATGATACGCCGGAGCGGCTGCGCGTGGCAGCTAGTGCGCTAAAGGCATTTGACGAGCTAGGGCTGCCTGCAGATGACTCAGATCGGGTGCGTGTAGAGCAGCTGCAACAGCGGCTAACGCGGGGACCGGGTTCAGCGCAAAAGCCCAAGCCAGCTACAGCTTTGACTTCCTCTGCCAAGGAATCGCCAGCACCAAAGAAAAAGACCATGCGCACAGTTATTGCGCCAACACTAGTCAGACCATTGCATTCGGAGGCATCCCGACACACAAAGCGACCTTCTGTGTCTGCTGCTATTGGTATAGGTGCATCGGCACCGCCAACTGCTATGGCTGCCTCGTTTGAAGATAGCAGTTTTGCAACCGCCTCTGCCGATCAGCCGACTAGCGCCAAAGAGCCTCTAAAGTCTTCCGTGCGGGCTAACCGACCGATGTCGTTGCTTGCCGAAAAGCCCAAAGATACTCAGGCCGATGTGAGTGCTAATCATGGCGTACCTAACACCCTTGATTCGGGCAGTGCCCTCGCTCGGTGGCCAATGGCAAGCGCCCCGTCCACAGCCCCCAACACGGCATTTGGAACGGCAAGTCATGGCATAGAGAGACAGCAAAAGAGCACAAGGCTACCCGATGCGCGTGAATACCATGATGGCATAGATAATTATCCAGCTTCAGATGCTGAAGCCGAGTATCGTCGCAAGCCGCGCAGGAGAGGCGATTCGCCAGTTGTCACTTCCAGAAAGCCGGTTAGCCGCTCTCACAGCCGCAACTCGCGTGTATCTCCTCGAGGCCAGCTGTCAACAGCCAGCAGAGACGAACGCAAGCAGCATGTGCCTGTCAGATCGCGACCAATCCAACTGCAGTCGCTTGCCTCTACGTCGTCGCGCACGCCTGATGCTGAAACCGGCGCAGCTGTAAGTCGTGTACAAGAACGACTGGCACAGGAAATGATGGACCGAAGGATTCCAGCGGCCAAAACGCGCTCGCGTAGCTCCAGCGACCCTACTCGACAGAGTGCTCCTCTGAGACCTCGCGGCCCATCCTTATCACCAATCGCTGACCTGCCTCAGTCACCATCACCACCGCTGGCATCCAAGGTTGAGCAAGCCGACACTATTGAGGACCTAGCCCGGCTTCAAACTTTATTGGTTGATTCATATGCCGAGTACAGCCAGCTACGGCTCAAGATTGACAGCCACTGTGTAGCTTTTGCGCCGTTGGCTGCAGAGCTTGCGGATGCTCAGGCGGCTTGCAAAGCAGTTATTGCCGAAAAGCAGAACGACGACGCTGAGCGTGAAGAAGGCGAAGAGATCCCAGGCGATGCGCGGACAGAGTCCAGTCTGGGCTTTGATGCGATTACCGAAAAGTGCGCTCCAGACGGAGCTCGGCTGTACTGGGTGGATGCTGCTAGTGGCGCATGGCTGGCCGACAGTCAGGATGCTGTGTTAGGGAAGCAGCTGGGCAGAGACGGGCAGCCATGCCGGACGCAGATGCTGCTTCCCGAAGAGGCACGAGTGCTCAAGGCAAATCAGGCCATTGTCGACCAGTACGCAGAGCTAGGCAGCGACGACTTGCGCCGCTGGGTACGTCGCTATCTGCGTCTGCACTCGCAGATTGAACAACTAGATCATGAACTGAACAGTTCGTACAAGCGCATATCTAAAGCAATCAACGCTCAGTACGATGGTTTTAGAGAAGAGTTGGGCGACAGCGACGTTGATGCCGCATTGTCCGAAGCGTGCCCCGACTTTGGCAGTCATGAACCTCCCACGCAGTCGCTAAACATCGACATGTACCGAGATGAAACTATGGCATCACTGCCTGAGTCGGCACCCGCTACTTCACATATTTAATTTTTAAACACACAATGTACTTGTTATAACTTTGCTATAGTTTAAATTGATGTTTACTACTAAATATATTTAAACCCGTTTACAGATAGAAACTTTGCCATGCCCAATTGCAACTCTCAAATCTAGTAGTAAATCGTCCCGCGCAAGCTCCTGAATATAGCTGTCGTGTCCACTCCTGCCGTGGCTGTAATGCGCCAAGTGCGCCAATGCATCCTTGGTGCTGGCAGAGTCGGTATCAGAAATACGCACAAATTCAAAGCAAACCACTAATTTCTGGATGTAGCGGCCATACGGGAGAAGCGTAATAGTCCAATTCAAATCACCCTTATACAGCCGAGAATAAAATGCATGGTCGGCGACAACATTGCCTTTGTTATCCACAGAACGTCTTGGATGAGAAAGCTTGGACACAACATATCTACATGCCAACTCGAGCAATGCATCTTCTGAATATGTGTCTTCAGGGCGCGGCAGCTGGATCAGCGCATACTCAAAAGCCTTAGCCAATATGTCAATATTGCCGCTGTATAGACTGGCAGTCAGCTCATGCCGCTCACTGTCTTGCGTGACCCGATCCCCTGTCCCAAAGGTTGCAATCAACCTAATGTCTTCCCACATTCCGCGTATAATGTCGTTTGCAATCCGAAGAGTACATCCAGGGCCGAGAGATAAATACCCGTTGTATAACAGCTGGTTGACAAACCGATTGAGACATAGTGGATCGCTGCTATCTGCTGATCCACATTCAAAGTCCAACGTGAATATAGGCAAACTTTCATCATCGACAGAAGTCAAGCCGGGATGTTGCGGGTTACGAATAAAGCAGCTGGATTTACCAATATCAAAGTCATGAATTAATCTGGAAAGCAACAATATCACATCTGCTCGACGCTCATTTGCCATCGATATGGCATTATCACATGAATCGGCACTGGGTTTAAGCTTGGAAAGCGCGCTATAAACAAGATGACGCCGATATGACTTTTGGCTTATAGCTACTCTTGCCTGAGAAATAAGTTGTATGACATTCATTGGAAAGCAGCGAGTCTGATAGCAGCCAATACCATAGTCAATGCTTTGTTTTAGAAATGCGTCAAAGAGACCATCCATCGAGTAACCAGCAAAAACTTCACTTTCGACGTAAGCGGAACACAGCTTGTGTATATCGGCCAAAGTATACCCGAATAATGCGCCAAATGCCTGCATGTTGCTACATGAAGCTGTTACATTTCTCTCATTAAAGTCGTCATATGTGTTGGTTGCTAGCACAATGGTAGGTATGGCGCCTAAACCTTGCCGTGTGTGGTGGTCAAGAGGAAAGTCATAAATTCCGACAAGTAGACCCTTCCGCAAATGTTTGTTGTCAACAAATACCCGATTTAGCAGACGCATATATGAGTTGCATGCGTCATTAGCCCAGGGTTTGCCCCAGGCTATCTTTAACGGGGCGTCATAGTTGTCCACCAAAATAAAACATTCAGTGCTAAAGACCGCCTGAATCATATCCAACAAAGATGATAATATGTCTGTAGCCTCCTCAATACTGGTCATCCACGAGTCTTCGTTTAGTGAAAGCTTGGTTTGAAATTCACTTTGCGCAGTCTGCATCTTTTGCACATCAGCGGCTTGCGTCTCTGACAGCTGGCTGGTATCAACCCCGCTAATAAATTTATCGATTGCATGCGTTATGTGCCACGTCAACCTTTCGTTAAATTCTGGCTGGCTGGAAATATCAATATCCTACAACCACAGCTCATGCACATTAGTTTTCTATACAACGGTTGGTGTACACGCGCAATGACTTTACTTACATGAAAATCGAGGCAAACTACCTGGTAGCGACAAAAGTGCTCTTTAAAGAATTGGGGCGCCGTTTCAAGCAGCAGCGTGTTGTGAAAAAGCTTCATGCGCTCGGCACGCGCTACTTTAGAGTCAATGTATTCTGGTAGCGGAATACGGCGGCCAAATTCTCTGTTGTCCAAATATGGCATGTCGTACTTTGACACGGCAGCAAAGAAATATTTGAGTGTATCAATATTGAAAGACTTGCCAATACCTCTTGGAGCACAGAGCCGAATCACTTTGTGCTTTGTCTCCAAAAATGCCTTGCACAGCAGCGTCTTGTCAACAATCATATACAGACTTTTGTAGTCACGCATACTGTATATATTGGACTCTATCCTTTTGTGGATCCGAGCCAACGTCCAATCAACATGCTCGCTTGAGTCAGTTCCCGGCGGCATGGCTATAGGTGCACCAGCTGGCAATGTTTCAGCCTCCTCTGTATCAAGGCGAGGACACTTGTTGCAGCTTTCAGTAGCAGTCATGGCTAGAAAAATTCAACGAGTTGATAACAGATCACAACAAATAAAGAATCTGTAGGGAAACAAAAAAGACAACGGCTTATAATTGGCGCAAATTGCGCAGCAGCACGTCATTTGATTTCTGGTTAGTATTCTTATCTACACGCATTAAATCTGAGAAATTAAAATTACATAATGACTGGACTATGTTGGATACCACATTAGGAAATTTGGTTTTGCGCAAGTATAGCCCACGGACCATTGACTTTCCGAAGAGCCCGAAATTGTTTAATATTGGACAAAGAGCGGAAGTCGACTCATGTGGACTGGTCATCCATTTTTCAACACTGAACATGTGACTATGCACATCCTTTCCGTATTTCGCCTCTCAGCGTATTGCTTGCTTGGCACGATGCATCGACCGGCTTTTTGCTCGACCTGGGCGACACTCTGCGGAACAGCACATATAAGCGCGAGCTTGTCAAAAGTTTTAACATTTCTTTTTTATTTTCAAACTTTTTTAACCATGATATCCAACTCTTTGTTCCCCAAGGCTGAGATCCCTAACGTGGATCTGCCAACATTTATGTTTGAGTATGCCAAGGAACACACTGTTTATGGACGGGATCCAAAACTGGTAGCGATTGTGGGCGCAACAGAGTCGCTGTCGTTTGCTGACCTCGAAGGCCGCACCGTACTATTTGCCTCTGGCCTCTACAACCAGCTGGGATTCCGGCGCGGTGACATTCTAGCTACGGTTTTGCCCAACAGTTCGTCGTATCCGGTCGCTGTAATGGGCACGCAGATGGTTGGCGGCGTAGTAACAACTGCAAATCCCGATTATACCGCCCGCGAGCTTGCCCACCAGTTCCACGAGACGCAGCCCAAGGTTGTGGTGACGCTTCACAAAAGTGTTGCCGTTATCAAGGAGGCGCTGGGAATTGCGGGCTTGACTATCCCCGACAAAAACATATTGACAGCAGACGAAAGCTCCAATAGTATGCGCAACATATTCTCACAGAATCAGTTCCCACGGGTGTACCTGCAGTCTGCTCACGAGGCAAGCACAACGCCAGCATTTATTGTGTTTAGCTCAGGAACTAGCGGCAAACCCAAAGGCGTAGTGCTGTCGCACAAAAACATGGTTGCTAATGCAGTGCAGTTTCTGCAAATCGATCGAAGCGACACGGCGCTAATGAGCGCTGTAAGGCACAAGTTCCAGCGCCGGTGGCTGCAGGTGCTGCCAATGTTCCACATCTACGGAATTCTGATCAGCAACGTGTGCATCCTCAGCGGAGCAGTAATGGTTGTCATGGAAAAGTTTGACTTTGGCGACTTTTGCTCGCTTATCCAGGACCACCGAATCGATACAGTGTACGTTGCGCCGCCCATTATTCTTGCGCTAGCAAAGAGCCCAGCAGTCAGCAACTATGATATTTCCAGTCTGGTGTTTATCAACTCTGGAGCAGCTCCACTGAGCAAGGAGCTACAGCTTGAGGCCGAGCAGAAACTCAAAACGTATGTAACCCAGGGCTACGGTATGTCTGAGACAAGTCCGTTTGTGACGCGGTCAATGAGTGGCGCCAATGTCCCCGGATCGGCTGGCCAGCTGTGTCCCAACACTGAGGCCATATTCCTTGACGAAGACGACAAGCCGGTCGGCGTAGGTCAGACTGGAGAGTTATGTGTACGTGGTCCACAGGTCATGATTGGCTACTACAAGAACGAGCAGGCAACCAAAGACACGCTAGGCGACGATGGATTCCTGCATACTGGCGACATTGGTCATATTGACGAGACTGGTCATATTTACATTACCGATCGCAAGAAGGAGCTTATAAAGTACAAAGGATTCCAGATCCCTCCAGCCGAGCTCGAGGGTCTACTCACCGATCATCCAGCTGTTGTCGACGCCGCCGTCATTCCAATCTATGACGAGTCTCGAGCAACAGAGCTGCCCAAGGCGTTTGTGGTCATCCGCCCTGGAGCCAAGACACCAGGTATTGAAACCGAGATTAGTCAATGGATCGACAAGCGTGTGGTCAACTACAAGCGACTACGCGGTGGTATTGAAATCATCGATGCTATTCCCAAGTCAGCTACCGGAAAAATCCTGCGGCGCGTCCTCAAGGACCTAGAAGCAAGTAGATTGAAACAAAAGGCCAAACTTTAGATGTTAATGTTCCTTAATGCAATAGTAAAAAAGTACACGGTGACTGTCTATTCTCGGTGCTTTAGCTGCGCTGGACCTGGGCTTCTCTCTCGTTCCTGAGAAATAATGCTGTCCATGTTGGCAGAGCTTGCTTGTGACTTTCTGCGCGCCATGGGCTGCATTGCTGGGTCTAAGCCCGACTCGCCGTCGCTAGCCGACGTGCTCTTGTCTGACGAGTCTGCGATATTAAACAGCGACTGACGCCGGCGTGCGATAGAGCTGTCGGTGACGCCACTGCTAATCGCGCCCTTTCCTGGCACGCGGCCGCCTTGTGCTACCAACTCTCCAATTGCCTGTGGATCAATATCAGCAACCTCGTCATACGAGTCGGCAGCAAAAACGAACTGTCGTTGATGCGCGTCATCGATCTGCGCCTCCGAGTTGCCCGGTGCGCCCTGTTCTTCCATTTTGGACTCTTTTAACGTGTCATGAATCTTTAGCCAGTTGTACAAGCCAATACCAAATAGCGAGACCAGCAGACCGCAGGCATTGACAAGCGTCATTGAATCGCCAAAAATCAAGTGTGCCACGCCAACCATAGCAACCTCTTTGAGCATGCCCGCAATCGATAGCGTTACAACCGACGTGCGCGCAATCAAAAAGTACTCTGATAGCACCATGGCAAATGCCAGCAGACCGCCAGAAAGCATCATCAGAGCCACGAACAAACCGCCATGCGTAGTATCGGAGTTTTTGTTTTTGGCAATCTCTGTAAATGGATGTTCCAGAATCAGCGAGAAAATCAGCAAGCAGACTCCGACGATTGGTGTAAGGCGGGACATGGTAGCCACCGGATTGTTCATTCCAAATCGCGCTTGCGATAGCAATATCTGCGTCAGCGACCAGCGCAGCCCGCTCATTGCCGAAGATCCAATAGCCTCTAAGAAGCCATTTAGGATAAAGTCCACCTCGCCGGCTGCCATTAGCACGACGCCCACCGATATTATCGATATTATAACAATCAGCGCCAGTCGCACACGCTCCAGGCCAAACAGGAAGGCAAAGAGCAACACAAACCCCAGTGTCGATGATTTGCACATGGTGTAGAACGTCAGTGTTATTGTGCGCAGACTAACGTTGCTCAGTCCAACATCCAGTGCAGATGCAATGCCACACGGAACTGCTCGGGTCAGGTATACGCTCCATGTGGGCGACTTTGCTGGTCGCAAGCTAGGAAATATACGCAGACACGCACAAGCCAGTATGTATTGAACCAGCATATGGACGCTTGTCACAAACAGCGGAAATGGAAAGTCGCGCTCAGAGCTGCCAAATAGCCACTTGTTGTATACAGACAACAGCCCAGAAAATATGTACCACAGCATAATATACAGCCCGCTCAGCATAATGTGTCGCCGCACCTCGGGTTTCTGAAGCAAGGCAGATAGCCCGTGTGCCCGAGGTGTGCGCTGCCCATTTTCTGCTATGTATAAATGGTCACCGGCCGTGTCGTTGGGCGATAACGACATATCAGCCAGTTCCGTATACTCGTGGTGGTCCTCACGCGCCATAACTGTGCTGGCGGTAAGCGCGGTCAACAGCCGTAGTGACTTTAAAGTATAAACAGTCAGCTGTGACAACCAACCCTTTGCAATTCAGTATTTAAAACTTTTATGCCTAATAAAAGAGATGCAGAGAGGAGAAAGCCACCATGAAGTAAATCTTCCAGAAATATGCGCGCATTTCTCTAACGGAAATAGCACCTTCCACAAGTTGCGCACGATTGTGGGCCTGATCAGATTTATAATCAATCATCTTTTAGTTTCTAGCTGCAACAATAGCTTTACTAAAGAATCAGACATAATTGGCAGCATTAGTTAGTCTTGCAATTTCATTTTACTTGTGCGCAAATGCCATATTCAGATAACGTTGTTGTTTTTAACTACCACCATTTTACTGTTTCATAACTTGGTTTCACTTGCAATATATAATTCATGTAAAACGTCTAGCAACTAGAGTGGATACGTTCTTGGCAAATGTATTTATATACAATATGAGAAGCGTTGACAAATATTTAAAAACTGATTGTGAAATGAAAAACTTCTTGAAAATCCTAAAGAGTAAGAAAACTAAACAATAGCCGCTGGCGACGCATTAGCCCAGACCTCGGTTATTTCGTCGTCAGTGTTGTAACCAGCAGTGACCTTATTAGCCGTCCAAATGTTATGCACATCACTGTCAAGCTTGCATTTCCAGCTGTCAAGGGAATCTGCCTGTGGATCCTTGGCCCAAATTGAGTGCATGTTGCCGTCGTAATTTCCATAGTCCGGAACACTCTTGATTGCAGACTTGGCGTTGCACACACTGTGCTCAGTAGTATCCTGCCAGTCAACAAAAAACTCATCAGGCAGGTTCTCGGTCCACCTCGCAGTCACTTCCTCGACATAGCTTTTGCCAATGTTATTCTTGTTGACATAATCAGCAACGTTCTCGGTGACAATCTTGAAGGCCGACATGATGCGGGTAAACTTGTAGATACAGAAACCCAAGAAAACTACCACTCAAACATGCTATTAGTACAATCGCCCAGTCTGGCACAATGGCAGAGATGTTGGCACTGAACAGGTTCAATCAAAGAATATTTTGAAGGCGCTACCTTTTTGTGGTGTTTGTTTATCCAAAGGAGAATGTTTCAAAAGCAAAGCACTGTAAACAGGTAAGAAAGAAGTGTAATGTTCTCTGTATTTAAGTACTCGAGAGCAAAGCTGTTAAACCTGTATCTATAATTAGTTGAAGACAGCTGCATGCCAAGGGAGCACATCATCTGCTCAAGCAGGAACGATGGGCAATCGGACCATCGGTCCACGTCTCCGCTTTTTTGTTTAAGAGTCTCAGGGGTCTGTTAAAATCCACACGCAGCAGGGTTGAGTGGGCCTCCCCCACTCTTACTGGATCTGCCGCAATTGCTCGTGGGATCGGTTTTATCAAACCTTGGGTGAGGCTGCATGCCTCCACATGGATTATTCCGTGTCTAAAAATATAACAAAGGAGTTGTGTCTCTTTAAAATATATTAGATTAGAGTAAACGGCAAGAAAGCAATTTACGAGCGAAACACAACTTGCTGGGTATTTGTTGCTCGTCTCTGCACAGAGTTGGTTGAAATAACTAAAACAACAACATTTTTTTTGGTTATTTTGCGTTCATTTATATGACGCAGAGGCTTTATGAATTTGTCTTGTTAATATGTAGCTTCATTAACTTCTTTGAACATTGTTCAATTGATAAAAACTCATTTAAAACCACAACTTGAAGCAGGTGCTATATCCAGGTTAATAATATCTTTCAACTACAGCTTGTCAAATTTTAGGCTAAACATTTATCTACAAATGGTACTGTAGGAGCAAAGTAGTACATTTAGCCGTTTGCACTTTGTCGCAGCTGGGTCGTATTGCTGTCAAACTCCCATTGTTTATGCTAATAAAAACTCACAGATAGGCTACGGCTATACAGATGCAATTGAACAGCCTCGGGTGGACTATGTGGTCCGCTGGGTGTTGTATATGGGGGTTTGAATCGGGGCAGTAAAAAAGTATAAGCTTACAGCCGATCGGTGATCAAGTTGCTTGATCAAAAACAAGTTAATACTCGATTGGCTCAACTTTCAAAAACAAGTTGCTGAAACCACAGGTTTTGGTTTTCTTGTCGTCTTCATTTCGCCCTCATTTCGCTTATTATCGTAAAAATGCTCTCTTGTTTTAAATTAAAGGGCGTGGCCGTGCGCGTTACGCAATATGCGCGTCCTGTGTTATATTCCTTTACACGTCGACGCTATGCTTCAGCGATTGATTCTATCTCTCTGGAGCGACAGCAAGAGATCGCTGCTGCTCTTCGCATGTATCAAAAGGACAACATAACAGTGCCGTGGTTAGACATGGTCCGGCGATACAAAATAGCACAAGCGACTATGGAACAGGCGTTGGTTGCAGACGATGCTAGGCGGGAGAAAAGAGCTGAGCTGTCGATCCGTGTTACGCAAATGGCGGATCGGACATACAATAAACAGTGTGGTCGGTGTCACTGGGAGTCGGTTGCTCGAGATATGGATATGCCGCTTATTGAATGCTTGCGATTGTTTGACCCATCGCTCTCTACAGTTCCGGTGCGGTCGCTACCCAATATCACAAACTGGTCGGTAGACGATCTTTCAACGCTAAAGTCACTTGTGCTTGAGCATTTTGGTGTTGTTACGGCCGACGAATGGCCTTTGGTTAGCGTCTATATGAATGTTGAGCAGGCAGACTGTTATATGGCAAACAATACACGCGCCTATCAGCGAATGACACCTGAAATGTACAAAGAAATTACTCAGCACCGGAACAACGGTCTACAGTGGAAGGATATATTCGAGCTTTATCCGATATTTGGAAGCGTACAGGTTCTTTACTATGCGTACCGTCAGTTCAAAAAACATGTCGATTTCAAGCCAAAAGCCAAACCAATAAAGTGGTCTGACGCAGACACTTGTCGGTTAAAGGATCTTGTTCAAACCTACTATAAGCCTGGAAACATGCGCGATGTGTTAATTCAGGCGCAAATGACATTTCCCAATCGCTCGCAACAATCTATAATCAACAAGATCAAACAGATTAGATGCAAAACCTCGGACATTTCCCAGAGTGACATAGATCGTGTAAATAAGCTGGTCGGCGCTTATGGCAAAGACTGGGAGCGTATTGGACAGGAGATTGATGTTTCTCCACTGCGTGTGCAACGGATATGGACTCGGCACCAGCAACAGCAAAAAGTGACACTCGCGTGGACGGGAGATGAGCTGGATATACTACGCAAGTGTATCCACGACGGTGTTGGGATGGCCGAGGCATCACGGCTTATTGGGACAAAAACGCTGAGTGCGTGCAATTCAAAAATGCGTACATTAAAAAGAGCTGGTAAGCAACAGTACTATTATCAGCTACTGAATACGGGTGTTTAACAAGAGCGATACTGACCTGTGTTATTTAATATGTAGCAATAAGCAATACGTTGCAAAAGTCAAAAACTCTCTGGAATGCCGAAGATATTGCTCGGTTAGTGCACTTGGTATCAACATACAAGGGAAGAAAAATTGACTGGGCAGCGATTGGCAAGGACCTTGGCCGTACGGCTAGCTCGTGTCAAAACAAGCATGGTGAGCTCCACCGGAACCATATTAACCCAACAATTGACCATTCCGAAGCAGTCAGCCACGAGGTGCAGAAGCAATACGAGCAGCAACAGAGTGTAGATTGGACCAAAGTTGCTCAGCAGCTTGGCTTGAGTGAGCGCGAGTGCTTGGAAGCCAACCAATTTAATGTTGGCAAAGCTCGATGGATCTACCATCCAGATACGTTTTCATGGGATATGGCAAATCGAATGATAGCGTTTATAAAGGACAACTATCCCAAGCCGCTGCCGGTCAATTATACTGCCGTTTCAAACTACATGTGGATTGACATGAGTGACTGTGCCAAGATGGCCAGTTTGCTGCGTGGTGAAATGGTGTGGACAGCTGAGACTATTGCTCAAGTAGTAAAGCTGCGAGAACAGGGTATGCCGTACAAGGATATTGCCCACCAATTGTCACCAGCGCTCAGCAAAGCCAAAGTTATAGGCACTTACCACAGCCGCATAAATCCTCAAGCCTATACGCCATTGTCGTACGAAGAAAAGAATCGGATAAAAGAGATGATGAATACGCACGCGGAGCAAATGCCGTATACCGAGCTGCAAGCATTGGTTTTACAAAAAATGCCACATGTCAATCAAAAGGCATTGTATTCATTTGTTTACACGCACGCTGTCACCCTACCTGTGTACAAAGAACGTCTGCGCAATGCCAATACAGAACAAATTGTTAGCCAGATTTTAAATGGCACCAAACATAGAAAACTGGCAGCACAGTTGGATATTCCGCCTTTAATACTGACTAATCTAATGAAGTCAAAGAAGTATTCTATGCATTCAGGAACATGGACGCCTCTAGAGACTGAAAAGTTGCTGGAGCTTGTTCGATCCAGCACTCAGCCATACAAATGGAAGCCAATATCGGAGGTGATTGGTACTAAAAGCCCTAGACAATGCAACTGGAAATACTATTTATTAAACAAGACTGGACGTTTAGTCACGGCTACCGTTGATAAGAGCAGCTGAGAATTTTACTGTTGTAGTTTAATTATAACAAAAACTGCCATTATTTGCTATAGTCTTCATCCCCTCAGTCTATGGTTTAAAACGCGGGCCAAGTAGTTTAAACTAAGAAAAATTACACAACATCTGAGTTTAAAACAAACTACAGGCTCAAGATTTGTAAATATACACAACAAAGCGTTAGCCTTATAAAATATTTAAAATTAAATGTTCAAAACTGATATGTATGTTTTAGAGTGATCAATAGTAAAATAATTTGTTGAAACGTTAATAACATGCTATATTAGTTGCATACGCTAGTGCCGAAGGAACATGTGGTCACAATGTATTACTTTGTATAACAATTGCATTATTGTTTGTCATGTTCTGACATTTATTCTATATTATCCAAAAATATTCACTCTCTACAATTAATCGTGGATCAGTTTCAAAATTAATGATCATCGTTCAATTTGGCTTTTGATAAACTTTTTGTTTTTGTCCTCTTTTCGCGTTTACTATATAATGCTCTCATGTTTTAAATTGAAGGGCGCGGCAGTGCGCATTGCGCAGTCTACGCGGCCTACGCTGCTATATTATTTTACAATTAGACGCTATGCTTCAGCCATCGACGCTATCTCTCTGAAACGACAGCAAGAGATCGCTGCTGCTATTCGCGCGTATCAAAAAGATAACATAGCAGTTCCGTGGTTAGACATGGTCAGACGATACAAAATATCACAGGCGGCTATGGAACAGGCGTTGGTTGCAGACGATGCTAGGCGGGAGAATAGAATGAAACTGTCGATCCGTGTTACGAAGTTAGCGAATCTGGCATACAACGAGCAGAGTGGTCGGTGTGACTGGGCGTCAGTTGCTCTAGATATGGATATGCCGCTTATTGAATGCTTGCGGTTGTTTGATGCATCTCTATCTACGGTTTTGGTGCGGTCACTGCCTAATATCACAGACTGGTCAGCAGGTGATCTTTCAACACTAAAGTTGTTAGTTCTTGAGCAGTTTGGCGCTGTTACAGCCGATGAATGGCGTTTGATTAGCGTCTATATGAATGTTGAGCAAAATGACTGCTTTATGGCGCACACCATGTGCACTTTTCCTCAAATGACGCCTGATCTACATGAAGCTATTACTCAGCTTCGAATCAATGGTCTTCAATGGAAGGATATATTCGAGAAACATCCTTTATTTAGCTGTATAAGTGGGCTTCGCAATGCGTACTATGAGTTCAATGAACCTGGCGATTCCAAGCTAAAAACCATATATTCAGAGTGGACTGACTCTGATACTTGTCGGATCCAGGAGCTTGTTCAAACCTACTATAAGCCTGGAAACCAGCGCAATGTGTTAATTCAGGCACAAATGGCGTTTCCCAATCGGTCGCAACAATCTATCATTAACAAGGTCAAATGGATTCTACGTAAGTGGAATGCCGATGATGTTGCTCGATTGGTGCACTTGGTATCGACAAACAAGGAAAAAGTAATAGACTGGACGGCGATTGGAAAAGACCTTGGTCGTACAGCTGAATCGTGCCATATAAAGCATGGTGAACTCCACCGGAACCATATTAACCCAACAATTGACCATTCCGAAGCAGTCAGCCACGAGGTGCAGAAGCAATACGAGCAGCAACAGAGTGTAGATTGGACCAAAGTTGCTCATCAGTTTGGCTTGACCGAGCGCGAGTGCTTGGAAACTAACCAATTCAATACTGGTAAAGCCCGGTGGATCTACCATCCAGATACGTTTTCGTGGGATATGGCAAATCGGATGAAAACATTTATAAAGGACAACTATCCCCAGCCGCTGCCGGTCAATTATACTGCCGTTTCAAACTACATGTGGATTGACATGAGTGACTGTGTTAAAATGGCCAGTTTGCTGCGTGGTGAAATGGTGTGGACGGCTGAGACTATTGCTCAAGTAGTAAAGCTGCGAAAAGATGGCATGGTGTACAAAGATATCGCCCGCCAATTGTCGCCAGTACTCAACAAATCCAAAATTGTAGGTGCTTACTACGGCCACATTAAATCTAAAGTCAATGCGCCATTGACATGCAAGGAAAAGCATCGGATAAAAGAGATGATGAATACGCACGCGGAGCAAATGCCGTTTACCGAGCTGCGAGCACTGGTTTTACAAAAAATGACTCTTGTCAACCAGCAGGCATTGGGTTCATTTATTAACACATATGCTGCTTCTTTGCCTGTGTACAATGAACGTCTGTGCAATGTAGATACAGAACAAATTGCTAGCCAGGTTTTAAATGACACAAACCCTAGCAAACTGGCAGCACAGTTGGATATTCCGCCTTTAATGCTGACTAGACTAATGAGGAAAAATGCTTTTTCTATACACTCTTTAACATGGTCGACTCAAGAGACTGAAAAGCTGCTGAAGCTTGTTCGAACCAATACTCGACCCTATAATTGGAAGTCTGTATCCGAGGAGATTGGCACTAAAAGTCCTAAACAGTGCTACTTAAAATATGTTTTACTAAAACAGGCTTGACATTTAGTCGCGATAGCTGTTGGTATGAGCTGCTGAGAATACATTTTATTTGTTTATAGTAGTGCATAAAATATTGACTAAAGTTTAGACCATATGTGACTTGGTGTTCCGCGTATAATATTGAATTTTAGAATTACATAGCAACACGCGGCAGAAAATATTCCGATAAACCCCCAAATTGCAATAGCTATAAATGAGTCGTGAGGTCGATCGAATTTCTGATAAATGGCACCTTGAGTTGGATTACCAACAAGTACACCAATTGAGCACCACATGTTCATAATGCCCATAGCAGTGGTCACGGCCTGCGCTCCAAAAATGCCCGTTAAAATCAGCGGAGTTACTGATATAAAGCTAGCCGAGAGCGCACCGTATATAACCGACAGAACAATATAGGCAGTCATTTGCCGTACAACAAGCATGACTACCAACACAAGAACAGCGCATATTGCATAAGCGATAGCAATGCTATTGATCGGACCAATATATACTGCCACATATGCCGCCAAAACTCGGCCAAGTGTACTTCCTGCGTTCATATATAGGACAAGATTGTTAGCAGCCTGTCTTGACTGACCAATCTTGATGGCTGCCGTCGGGAGATAGTACCAAGGCACAAAATAGCTGATATTGACACATAATCCGCCAACGCCAACAATAATTAAGCGGATATCCTTCGCGATAGCAAAAAAGTTAATGCCACCCCGTGGCACTGATAGTCGACGCTTGTAGAATAAGCCGGCTGTTCCGCTGACACAAAGTAAAACCAACGCAAGAACACGAAGTGTCCACCTGTGGCCAATACTCTCCATCATCTTCTGTGTTATTACCGAAAATATCATGCCACCAGCACCGCTTCCGGCTACAGCAATGCCTGTTGCTAGTGGACGATTCTTTTCGTGCCATTGCGCGGGTAGTGATACCGATGGTGAAAATATACAAGCCGCACCCATGCCGAACATGACTCCTTGAGTAATAATCAGCTGCCAAAGTGCGTTGGTGAACGATGCTAACAGCAGTGCCAGACTGCAGATGGCTGTTCCGACTAGCGAAACAATTCTGAACCCAAATCGATCAGTTAGTGGTCCAGTTGTAACTGCACCTCCAAGCATAAACAGCGACATCATCGTCCCTATCCACGCAATACTTGCCGCTGACTTTTCTGGAAAAATGTAGTTGATGTAGTATGTTGAGAATATTCCAAAACTGTTGACGATGCCGAGCGTGCACATCATGTTGAATGCAGCACATGCTACAATAACCCATGCGTAGGAAGAGTCGGCTGGCGCAAATACAACTGGTGGATCTTCGGCCGTCTGCTTGCTGAGAGAATCATTATTGGCTGTGGTTGTGTTGAGGGTTTGGGCATCGCTGCCGCTCATTTTCTCTAAATTACCATCAGATTGCATAATATTTGAGGCATAGTGTATGCTTAGAGTGCTGTCGTTTCTGAAAGACATGGAGATAATGTTTAAAGATGCAAGTTTGGAAAATTGTATTAATTAGAAGAAAACGAATATGAAAACACTTGCTTGTTATATTATTTTTGCCTGCTCATTTTGCGTCTATAACCGCAAGTCCGATAAGTCAGGGGCTGTCTTTTCGGAAAATTAATAAAGCGAGAAAATGAGGTGCAGATGTGCATGTTTTCATCCAGGCCCGTGAACCGTGCCATAAAGTTTCGGCAAGTAAGCGAAGCTGTCTGCACTGCAAGAATTATTTGGCCAGGTTCATTTAATTTAAGGATTTTCAATTTTATTGACGGACTTTGTGGGAGTAATTCCTATTATTCAAGATTATATTAGTAGTAGTATCTAGACTCTTAAATACTAGCAGTATTTTCTCTAGAACACAGCCAAGATTTCGGCAATTGCTTTAATTGTGCAAACAGTCAAAAAGCGGAACACCGTAAATAATGGACACAATTAAACAAAGAGTTTTTATTGCACAAACAATCATCGTCTTGCTTGACGCCTGCACGGCTGCAGAGGTTTTAACGGAAAATATAGGAAATATGCCCCAAAGTCCGGGTGCTCTTTGTTTAGAACCACACGGAGAGAAAGCTGGCAAGAAAATGTATATTTTTGCAATTTTATTATAGAGTGCCTATGGTTTATTGCTGCTCTACAGCAAGAAGCTTACTAATACAGTATTTATGCAAAAGTTGACACGGGTATAACACCACTGGGCTGCAACGATACATGTTTGTACATATCTGAATATGCCATGAACATAACTTGATTTTCAATATTACATTGTGTCAACTCCGTCTACAGGCAAGGTCTCATGACGCAAAGTATTTTGGGCTAGGGAATTTTAGTTGAATTTTGTTGGCTGTAATATAAATGTGAGAATGTTTAGGAGCGGCTGTCAATAGGGATATTATTGTTGGAATACTAGTTGTCGCCAAACTGAGGCCTATATGATATATTGGCAACACTCTAGCACATATGACAAAGTATAGTCACAGATAACTTGTAATCTATTACACAGTGTTAACCAAATGCTAATTACCAATGCCTCTGAACCTGCATCACCAGCGGCCAGTCTGCTGCGTGGAAAGTATTGATCCACGACAGCGGTTCATGGATGGGCTCGTTATTCTGTGGTCGCAATGTCCTGGTGTCGGTTGAACTGGACCACATGCGCAATTCAATAGAGGCTGTAGAGATCGTCTCGCCACACATGCAACCCAGTCCGCAGTTTACGCCCATGGGTCATGGTTATCCGCTAAGCTCATCGATGACCAGCGACTCGCGTGCGTCGCTTCCGCGCTCGTTTCGTAGCAAGTACTATTTATTTGCGGTTGCACAGCTGCAAAAAAGGAAAATTTAAAAACCAAAGTATGCAATGCTGGTTGACTTAAAAGTTCTCCCAATCGTCATCCCATCCATCCGCCTTTTTAGAAGCAGTACGTGGTTGAATGTTGCTGGCCACTGGCGCCTGTAGATTCCGTAAGCTCGTGCGCTTTGTAATTCCCGATGCAGCACTGTCGCGCAGCGTATGTGTGCCAGCCGAGGCCGGCGGAGTCAGCGATGAGGATCCAGTCATCTCGTTGTCAAAGAAATCAGCATCATCATCCTGTGGGCTGCCACTGCCGCTGGCATCCATATTTGTCGATACTTGTGAGTAGTTGGCTCCCGATCCGCCATAGTAGCCTTGCTGACCCGTTCGCATATACGTCGAAAGAGAAGTAAAGCCCCGGCTGGCCTGCTCCTCCACCTTTTGGCCAATTGACGAAACATAGGTTGTTACGCCGCTGCGAAAGTTGGGGTCTTGAATCTTTTCGGCTGCTGGCCGGACATACGACTCATTGATAGTCCCAGCAACAGTGCCCAGCGAGCTTAGTGCAGTTTGTGCACCGCTAGACAAAAACGACCATCCTTTGGACAAGGCAGCTACCGGGTCATTGGCAATATCTTGAGGACTAAAGGATGCTGTCGAAGCGCGTGGAGCAGAGCCCGTGCTGCTATTGCCATGGTATGCATCCGAACCGAAACCGCTGTACTGGCCACCTTGGTTGGGCGGGAGGTCAGCTCGGCGCAGTGAATTCTGTGCTCCCAGCTTGGAAAAGTACTCTTCGTTGCGCTGTTTCTGTGCGGATCCAACCACCGGAGAGCTATTGCTGCGCATATCAGGAGTCTGGCTACGGCTCATGTTTGGTGAGTTGCTAAATGACCCTCCCAGGCCCTTCATCTGTGGTGTGCTGCCAAATGGCGCGGGTGAGGAGGTTGCCGAGCGTATGGCTGGACTGGCTATACCGGTAGCTGGCGGCGCTGCCCATACCCGACCCTCGCACTGCGCAGTTAGCTTTTGCCGCCAGTGCTCGGCGAATTTGCTGCTGTACTTTTCTTTGATTGACATTCCATCGGTATACCCAGCCTGAGTTTTAAAGAATTCCAATGCTGCCTTGTTCCCGCCAAGCTCCATGCGTTTCAGCTGCTCGCTGGTCCACTTGTCCATCGTTATTGAGCGGACAAAGCTCAAGTGCACGCCCAGACCGCGGTGCTGTCCCGAGCAGTTGAGACAGAAGAACGTTCCCAGCGACACTGACGCCCACTGCGGATTGGGCGACCCACAGTCCATGCACACCTAATGCTGATGCTCCACAATGCAAGCATTTAGTTACATTTATTCAGCTAAAGAGTGCACAGTTGCTCTTTCTATATGATTCTTACTTTGTTGCCCTCCTTGCGCTGGAGCTGAAGCAGCGCACGCTTGGTGTCGGCCTCGGTTGACATTTCTATTATTGAAAAATGTATTTGACAAACAAATTCAAAAGGAACACGAAATTGCTCAAACAGTAGCGTTTGGCAGACAGATAATCCTCAGCCAACCAATCATTGCCTGCCGCACGCCTCGCCTATTTCCTTGCTGAATTTGACATAACCACTGAGCGCATTTTGGCCAATGTGTTTTACTCCTCGGCCGAGACGACTGTAGCTCTCTCTCCGTTGAGCGAAACAAAGCAAAAGAACGCAATGAGAAGAAAAACTGCGCAGCCTAGCGAGTTTGTCAGCGACATGAGCTGGTTGTCGGTGATCATAGTCAAAAGTAAAAATAATCGGGCTAAAGAAGAACAAAAGGTGAAAGTGACGTTTCACATTTTCTTTGCATCTTTTCATCCCATGATCAGAACTTGACTCAATTTGCCGGCGAGGCACGGGGCGTGGGTCGCGCCAAGATCCAGGGTCGTGTCCACAATGCGCAGATGAAGCTGGGCG
>JANBTU010000111.1:0-43268 GCA_027578755.1 Coemansia sp. RSA 1199
GGGCTTTCTAATGAGCTATTGCTCATTAAGATCAGTGTCCTACTTGTGCCAGAGATATCATCCTTTTCACTGAAAACTCTACCATTGGATCTGTTGATCCCCAGTTCCAGTCTCAGGAGTAACATACATAATTCTGTTCATTAATGTTCATTATTTGGCTTGTATGTTCAAAGTTTAGAGAAATGTGTTATTCATAATAAATTCTCTTTATACTGGCCTTGGCTAGGTATAAACTTTGTTTATTTCTGTATCTCCCTTAAAATCTAAAGGCACCTGCTTTATGCTCTAGTCAAGAAAATAGTCTAGTGATGCTAAAATTTTTGCCTAGCAGGGGGAAATATTGTCCTAAACCTTTGTCCATGATTTAGATATGACTAGGACACCCCTTGCTAAAAGCTTAACAGTAGTGTGTTGGAATACAACTTAGCTTATTAGAACAGCAAATAGTAAAAAGTGTAAAATTCAAGCAGTAGCAACTAGTACATATACTCAGGCAGCCTATATATGGCACTCTAAAATAATAGCCAAATGGTATTAGCTAATCACATCATTTCCCTATGCCCTACTTTTCAAATACTTATTTCCTATGCTCGAAATTGGCTAATAGACCCCATAACCTACGATGTATCAAGCTTATTTATAAACTCTGTTGAGAGATACCATAGAAGAATTATCTAATCTTTACTTTAATTAATGTCCCCTTATGCATTTGCACCAGGAGTAACAAGTCTTCTGAGATCTTCTTTATAACAACTAGCATATGGCTGAGATGGGTTTTGGGCATCACCAGTGCAACCTGGGTATTTTTTAACACATATTTTTGCCATTTTAAGTATGTTTATCAGAGAATCAAAGTAATGTATAATTTAGCTGATATTAGCTACAATTGAACTGTGTAAAAGTGAATATATTTCTTCCAGGATTAGCAGGCCAAAGCATTTATCTTTTATAATATGTAAAGTTTCTAAGCAAGATAGTGTTGCGGGAGCCTCGATCGGGGAGCTGACCTGGCCAATACTGGGGCAGGCAGGCAACAGGGGCGGGAGCCCCTGTGGGGCTCCCGCCCCTGCTGCTGCCCCGCCACCGGTGATCACTTGGTCACCATTTGATCTGACCAAAAAGCCATGGTTTTTCGGAAATTGATGTGTTTGTTATGACACCAGTTTTCGTCCAATAATAATGGGTGCGCAAGCAACTGCGAATGCGCACAAAGGACAAGGCAACGGTGACAATAGCTACGGGAGCAGCGACGAGGACCGCTGCTGGACATTTAAAGAAGTGAACATTTCTATTAGGAATTTTGAAATCTTCATTACTAAATTTTACTATATCTCATATCTAGTCTTTGTGGTGTGCGTGCCTGTTGCCTGCCACCATTTCGTAACAATAGTACTGTATAATTGTTAAAGCAAGTGCTGTATTTGTTTTTTTTTGTAGCATATTTTGTCTTTCAAATAATTCATCTATCTTCAAAGGAAGCTTTTGTCTTTCAAATTATTTATGTATCTTTTAATAGCAGCTTTTCTCTTTTAAGAACTAATTCATCTTACAAAGGTTGCTTTTGTATTTCAAAAGATTTAATCATCTTTCAATAGCAGCTTTAGCCTTTCTATAGCAGTTTCCCTTTTGTAGAAATTAATTCATTTTTCAAAAGCAGTTCTTGTTTTTCAAAGGTAGCTTTTGACTATTGATGATTCATTTGACTTTTAAAGAACAAACTCATCTTTTTAAAAATATGGTACTTTGGCAAAGGATACCTTTGTTCACAGAACTATCTTGATTATTCTTTAACTGTAATTGTTTGTATTTCTCACTAGTGATTATTAAAGTATTTATAAGTGTCACTTCTAAGGATATTGTACATTATGTAGGATACCTAAAAGTAGCTGTGTAGAAGTAATATACTCTTTTATTACATTGACTTGGCAGGTGAAGGATTGCTTTGTAAACAAATTAATAAACTTATTACATTGACTTGGGTAGCAAAAGGCTGCTTTGTAAACATTAATTAAATTAATTTAGGTAGAAAAGGGCTGTTTTCCTTTGAAATTTTTTTGCTAGCTCTTGCTTGTAGTGCTATTAAATTTCACTGCTATTTTCTTGTATTTTTACCAATTGTTTAACTACACTCTGGCTATAAAATCTAACTGCTATTGCCTCCATTCTTACTGGCCATTATATTTCTTCTTCACCCTAGTGAATAATTCTATCTTATTTAACATTAATATTTACTATGTTTGGAAGTTTCAAGGCTTATTATTGCTCACCTTGCTCTAATGAAGTAGAGGATAGAATTAATCATGAATGGATGACATGTCCATATAAACAGCAGAGAAGAAATAATCCTAACTTTGTCAATCCACTTAAAGCCACTCATATTAAGAAGAAGGATGATTGCTCTATAATGTAGTCTACATCATCTATTTTATGATTACAAAAACAATATAACTTTATCTTTAACAGAAGAGTATGTAGCTGGTTACAATTTATCAACTAGCAGACACATATTGTTGTTGTAGCCAACAAGTGTGAATATAATTTAAGCTATTCTCTAAATAAACCTTTAGACCTATATCAAAGCAGGCATATAAGCAATAACTATCAGCAATTGCCATTAATATAGAAATTAGATAATTAACACAGTGATTCTATAGTAGTACTGGTTCTAAACACATACAACTTAATAGGAGGCAATAATTATAAAAGTCTTCTAAAACATCATGGCTACTTTCATATGTAGCATATTGATCTGAGAGATATAATTTGATAGAAAATTGCTGTTATACTAGCAGTTGGCTGATAATAAAAGAATAAATTAAATCTGTTGCACCTATCTCTGCTTGCCCATTAAGCTAGCCTAAGACTTGCCAATTATCTCCAAGAGACACATCACACCTGATAATGCTTAAAAGAGCAAAAGGGAAAGGACACTTGAGCAAAGAAAATGGGGAAGCTACCCCAATGCCCCAACTTTTAATTTCCTTTCTGGAATTTTTTTAAAAGTGTGCTCATGGGTACTATAAAAGAGGTTGCTGTCCATGGATAGTCCACATTTTTAATTCACTTGCTTGTCTTCTTCTTTTTCTTCCTGATATTATTTTGTAATACTTGACATGTATTCTGGTTCTTCCACAGACAGGTCTGAATACCCTATACTTTCTGATGAAAAGTTCATAGAGATGTTTGTGAATGTTATAAAAGAAAGCTTAAAAGGAGACCCAGAAGCCACTAATGATACTATACAAGACTTTATGGAAGATGCTAAAGCTCAATTAATACCAGAGTTTCCTGATATTGAAGACTACTTTATAATTAACAAGGATACTATACTGAAGCAAGTTAAAACCTACATGAATGATTGCTAGGAGAGAATTTTATAATTATAGCCATAAATAAACAATAGTAGTTAACCATACACTAAAACATAAATTACTTTCCAGCTAAAATCTGTGCACTTTTGTTGCTGTTGTCCAGCAAGGGAAAGCAGCACATAGATGACTCTATATATAGGCCTAAGCCATGAGTTGATGATCTGGGTGAGCACTGTAAGTAACCAGCATTTGCTGACTACAGGTAGTGAGCCACAGCAGGCTGCATAGGTGTGCTTGAATGGGCTGGCTATAAACTTTCCTGGACATGACATATTGCAGTTGCAACCATAGGGTGGTGGCATACCAGTAGCAGCAGTTGAAGAAAAGGCAACTAAGCAGGCTGACATTTGGCATAAACTATGGCTTTGCAGATTAGATGCATTATAAATGCCAAACAGCACAACACTAGTGCACACACAGGGTATTAGCTGTCATGCACAGAGACTATATACATGAGGTTGGCTTATTGGCACTATATTTATTGGATTTGCAAATGACAGCCAGCTCTTGTAATACTTGAGTGTCTTTAGCAGGATGATGGTATTATAGCAGTTATGGATCCCTCAGGCTGATGCTGTGTGACTAGTATGCTCAAATAGTCACAATGTGGTTGCCAGGCAGCCTTTCAATTGAGGTAAGAAGTTACCAGGGCTCACAGGACTGACTCAGCTGGTGACCACTGACTGCAGATACATTGGCTTTGTAAGAAAGAAGTATGTGCAGGCCTAAGGTGGGTAAGCTTATAGGAAGTACTGGGAAACAGGATTGTGGTGGTGGCAACCAGGCTGCCATTTGCAGGCTGAGGAGAGGCAACATATGTTGTATAATCATGTGAGATATGTATCATGTCACATGTATTATACATACATGACATATCACATATTGGATTAGGTTTTCCCTGTGTCAGTACACGACTGACACCACATATAAGGACATGTTGTCCAGTAGTATTTTCATAGGAAAACTAACTTATTTTGAAGTCAGAACATATCTTATTATACTACAACATAATTGATGGCTTTTTAATTTATAGGCTGTGCAGCACAATAGCCATGCCCAACTCCATGGATAACTTTGCACCGACTGTCTGAGATGGTAGTAGTGGTGGCTGTGGTAACAGGTTGATTGACTGCTTGCACTGATCACACCATCAAATTTACTTGCCACTGCTCTGCCATGGTAGAGGCAATGTTGGCTGAGATGGTTGCTGTGTACATGTGCTATTTGGCTCTGCAGATGATAGCAATACTCATGTGATGAGCTGGCAGTGTATATCCATACCCTGCCACTCTGCAGCTGCAATGGTGCTTTTACAAGGATGATACAGTATATCAGCAGCAGTTGTTGGAGCAGTCAGTAGTACATCTTATAGAGCCATTCTAAAGTCAACCAATGCCTGCAAATCATTTGGCAAAACAACAGGCAGTGGTGAGAGTAGAAAGATTGTTAGTGTGCAGTTGGGAATTGTCATGCAGCAATGCCCATAATTGGAAATATTCCCACCAGGCAGGGGCAAGGATATTTAGTGAGCTTTCCCCCAGAATTATTAGTGAATTCTGAATCTTCTTCTATTCCAATATGACTATAACAGGCATATTGTGTATTATATGAGTGCAGGGGGCATTGTTCAAAAAGTCACAAGCAGAGGAGGCTGTGAAAAGGTTTCAAAATGAATAGAGGTTTTACTGAAGAGAAAAGCTGAAAACTATGCTAACTGGTTGCATTCTTATGTACTGGCAGCTGTGGCCCTGCACTCATTCTCTGTGTCTCCATGTTGTTGTGTTGCTGTCCAAGTGCAACATGTGCATCAATGGGCAAAGAAAAGGGGGCAGAAAGGCAGGAGGAACTGCAGTCTGCCAAAGGGAAAAACAGGCCCAAACAATCACACCTTAGTGTCAGTTAATCACTTTCTGATTATGGATCAGCCATCACATGGTTATAATCCATGCTAGGGTATCTGCTGTTTTATAAGAAAAGAGGACTTTAGAAGAAGTTAGAGAATATATTAAAACTTCAGGACAGCATGTCCTTATAAAACCACAGAGCCCTAGTGGCTCTGATAGAAGCTATGCCCTAATCTGCTAGGATATTGTATAGAGCCAAATGCTTATACAACATGCTGGGTGTGGGACCAGGTCCTCTACCTCCATAGGCTTGAGACTAGTCTGGGCCACCCTCCTGGCACTGGGACCTGCTTGGGGGTCCTGCAACAGGCAGAACCTGAGGCAACAGGCAAGGACTTGAGCACATACCTTCACTAGCCTGGACAATCTTGTATGACAAATAGCTTAGTTTGCCTGGTGATGATGCAACAACACTAGGTACAGCTGCCATCTGCAAATTGCTGATACTTGATGCCAGTGAGCTATGTGAAGATGCTTGTGACCAGGTTATATGTTGTATAATCATGTGAGATATGCATCATGCCACATGTATTATACATATATGACACATCATATATTGGATTAGGTTTTCCCTGTGTCAGTACATGACTGACACCATATATAAGGACATGTTGTCCTGTAGTATTTTCGTAGGAAAACTAACTTGTTTTGAAGTCACAACATATTTTATACTACATTATAATTTGACTTGACAGTGTTGCAGGAGCCTCAGCCAGGGAGTTGACCTGGCCATTACCCCTGCTACTAGCCTGCTGCCAGTGATTATCTGCTCACAGATGGATCTGTTCTGAAATCCATGGCTTTCCAGAAATTGATATGTTTGTTTTGACACCAGTTTTTGTCTAATCATGATGAGCATGCAAACAATTGTGAATGCACACAAAGGACAAGGCAACAATGACAATGGCAACGTGAACAGCAGTGAGGGCTGCCACTGTACATTTAAATAACTAAATAATTTATTAGAAGCGATTTGAAATCTTTAGTAACAAATTCTTTCGTACTTTCCCTGACTGCACTCTATTGCTGCTCTTTACTAGTTTGACTTTTGTGGTTGTATGTCATCTATATACCATCTCCTATAACAATGCATATTAAAGCTCTTGAATATGTGCAGCAGTTTAGCTGGTACATTAATCATAACACTATTAAGGAAGTACAGGTGCTGCTCAAGCTCGCAGAACTTGAGCTGTTCAAGTGTGCACAGCTGGGCAACTTGTGCTGTAGCAAGTATGACATGGCGAAGACGCTCATTCCCAGCATTGGCAGTAAAATCAGCAATGACGATTAGGACTTGCTTCTCAAACATATGGAGAGTCTGAAAAGTATTCTATCTTTTTCTGTTACTAAACCCATTATAAATCGCAATGGGAACCATAAGCAAGAATTGCTAGAGCACTCGTACATATTCACAGCTACTAAACGACTAATGTAGGGCGCCAAGGCACAACAAAAACACGATCATGGCCAAAACGATGCCAAGCTGGCCAAGAGCCAGCTCAAGCAGAACGAAATGGCAAAGACGATTATTTGCAGCGTCTGTCGTAGCACGTTTTTGTGTACAGTGAAGAAGAACGAGCTGGAGGTGCATGCGCAGAACAAGCACAGCAAGGCGTTTGGTGATTGCTTCCAGGGCTATGTCAAGCTGCTGCCCAAGAAGACAAAGTAGAGAGTTTTCTATGAGCGACTAATTGATACTTGTGCAAGCTATGCATTGTCTAAATCTATCAACGTCTCAAAACACAAGAAAAACAGTCATCATACTGGATGGTCCTTGGATACCAGAAGCTGCGACGAGTCTGCAGGACGCTGCTGCAGCTCGTAGCCAACCGACGGGGCCCTGGTTACCTCAGTGCCACGGGGGAAATTGCGGCCAATAAAGAACACAATGTACACGATAAACGCAATAAAGATCAGAATCGTGTCAAACACATAGAACGCCCACTCGCTCGAATAGATCTTGCCGCCATACCCGTCGGCAAACTCGGCAATACGGTAAATAGACCGCAAGTACAGAATGCCCGTGGTCAGAGTTACCGCCAGCATCACCCAGCGCTTAGCGCTCGCATGGCTCACATTGCTTGGCGACACATGCACAGTGTACTCGGGCCGCTGCCACACATAAAATGCCATCGCCAAGTAACAGGCAAAAAAGAACAGCACATCAGAGCCAAAGTAGAACCACTTGATGAACCCTGGTTTTAGCCAGAACCAGTGTGGCTGCGCACGAGAGTTGCACATAATCTTGCCCACCGCCTTGAAGTTTACCAGAGCCAGGGAATTTAGCGGCACCGATAGAAACAGCATTATTGCTACGTACATGCGAAACGTCGTGTTGTATACATATCGTGCGGAAGGCATAGCCAAGGGCTTCGGAAAACGCAGTGCACAAAAGAATGGCCACCCAGTGCTGCGATCGATGGCGCAACATTTGCCACATCAGAATCGATCCAACAATAAAGTACACGGCAAGCGAGATCTCTGGTGCCACGTTCACCGGCTTGTAAGTAAAGTACTTTAGCTGGTCGTCGATATCAGGGTTGTCGCGTTCAGCTATGCTGAGCTCAAAACGCGCAAGATTTATACTGAAGTTTTGAGTGAGAGATATTTATTTGAGAATGAAAACTATTATCCTTGCTTCTTTTCTTCAGCACCAGGCACGCTATCTCTTTTATAGGCATTGCTATTTCCTCTGACATCTGGCCTATTCCATTCTAGTGTGTAAACACTACTTTAGATGCTAGAATTTAGCGTCGATCAATTGATTAAAGTTAATAAAAGAGCCGCTGCAACGTTATCGGATCATGACTAGCAGAGGTTGTGCACCACATGATGTCACATACCATCCCAAATGCGGGGTAATGTTGGATACCGGATCAGATGATTGTGTAGGAATATAGTCGGGATGGCGTTCTCATCAGAGCTAGCTTTCTTTTCTCTTCAGTATAGTAACTATTACACTAATCGTCTACTAAATTGCTAAAAGCCCCCTAAATAAATACTATTTCGGAATTATTGCTTGGGAAATCTGCATGTCAAATGTGGATGCCGAGTTTGCACACAATTCGCCTATTTTGCCTACATATACTCACCCGTCCGGCCCCGCTGCCCTGCGCAGCCTTTTCTTTTTCTCATCTTTTTCCTTCACTATTTTTGCGCGTTCGTGTTCAAGGTACAGTACAAATATTCCGCCCACTAATGCTCAAGCACACACAACTAGTCCTCTCTCCAAAACCGGCTGCACTCGCTCATTTCCACTCTTTTATTCTGTCGCACTCGCACATTTGCTCATCTTTAATCCCGCCGCGTCCACATATTTGCTCTTTTTTGATCCCGTCATGCCCACATGTTTGCTCACTTCTTCACAATTTTGTTGCTCTCACTTTCCTAAACCCGCCATCCTGCCATTAACTCTCCGACCTCAGCATATCTTCCCAAACTTTTCCTAAATTTTCGAAAAACGAATATATAAATGGTAACGCAACCACCGCCCTTCACTCTGCTGGCCCAATACTTTGCACACACTTGACATGCATGTACGTGCACATGCCCACCAAGTTACTAAGCATTTAAATAACAACTGACGTCGCTACTTGCATTTGCGCGCAACTTGTGAAATACGCTCAGCGAGCGTTTGCGCACTTGCTCGCCCACTTTGCATCCACAGGCCCTGCACTCAATTTGCAAAGTAACCATGTACTATTTTATATGTACATGCTGCTAACAATGAGCAGAGTACGTACCAAGTGTCAAACCGGTTGTATCGCGCACACCCAGACCGACATTGCTCTGAACGTCGCACGTACCGCACACAAAAATACTCCCAACTTGCCCCGTCACTAGATCTTTCCCATACTTTGCACACTCTTTACACAATGTTAATCAAGCACGCCCACCAACTTTTACCGCAATCGGTTGCGGGGTATTTCAGTGCACGACTATCCCATTTGTGTCTGAATTCCACACATTTAGCGGCGCGACATTTGATGGCCCAGCCTCATCGACAATGGCAGAGTTCCTTGCGCTGGTAGTGGTCACTGTCCTAGTACCAGACAGGAAATGCGTAACGGTAGTCTGCGATTCGTTGGCTGCGATCGGGCTGATGAACCAGGTCCTCGGGACACTTGGGATACTGGTGAAGATGCTTCCAACGATAGCCCGGAACCGCGCGTGGTGGCCACTCGCATACCCGGAGCCCAACATGGACTTATGCGCCGCGTGCCTCAGACACAGATACCGCATAGTGGAATACCAATCCCACTTTATGGAATGCCCGTCGCTCACAGCAGCCGGTCGTGTCCCAGACCGCCAGTCGCACCAGAACTTCCTTGCGCAGAGCATGATCCGCAGCAACGTCGAATTTCTTGGGATTACTACATCGCTGATGCTGGATGCACGCCACGCAGTAGACCTGGATAAACAGCGGACCAAAACTACAGCGGATATGCCTACAGCAAACAGAAAAGCACTAATGAGCACCAACGAGCTCAAGAGCAGCCGCCAACGCGCCCGAGTCCTGTGCAAATGGATCTCACGAGAACAGATACACCGGTACGCAACGCGATGGAGAGAATGCAATGAATACCAGATCCAGCGCGAGTCAGAATCGACGATCAAACCAAAAGCGCGACGACGACGAATGCAATTGCCTCAAGGAATGAGAGAGCATTGCAGTGGGGTTCCTGAACTTGCTAGAACGATGCACAACCAAATTGCATTTCGAAAACACAACCGCAGCCACACTAGGGCGTCAATGAGTGGACCATTGGGTTCGGCTCTGCGAATTGCCTAAATAGTAGTCACGATTTAGAGAGGGGTCGGGAGGGGAGTGTATGTACAGAAGTGTAATGTGCACCTCATCTATAGGTATCCAATGCGCTCTGTGAGCGCCAATAGTACCTTCCGAGCTCCACCTGTTGTCCCCTAATTGGGGCTTCGGTATTGTTTCTTTTTGATCTCAATATACAACGTTTTCATTCACTTTTACCGCAATCGGTTAAATATTGACACTTCTACACATTATTTTATCCACTTGTCTCAGTGCGTCACACACGCTCGCTGCGCACAGCAGCACCAATGTTCATCGAATAACTCATTTAAAGAGGCTGCATACCTTTTTAGTTACTTATTTATTCCTGAAATAAACCTCCTATTCTCGTATTAGCCGCTTCAAGTTTTACAGTAACATTTATAATAGCAATATACCACAGCTTTTTTGTGTATGCTTGCTATTGAAATAAAGTGTAAACAATTAAATTACTAAAGCATCCCGTTAATTTGATGAGTATATAAACGTTGTAAATAGCTAATGCTCGGGCCAAGTATTTGCTTAGAAAAACTCTTTTGCGAGTTCAACAATACTGAGCGTATATGCTAACTCTGGATAGCGTAACTGCAGATCCATGATTTGCAAATACACACATACAACTCCTTTGAAAACAGGATGGATACAAAGAAAATGAATGCCAAGATGGCAGACTTGATAATCGTCTCGATTTCGATGCAAAGATCCTCACAAAACAATAAAGCTGCCTTTAAAGTAAAAAATATGACGTATTTGCACAAGCTATTAAAGTAATAGGAGCTGTTATTAGAAAAAGTACATCTGGCAATCATTCTGCTTCACGCATTTTGTAGCAAAGCCCATGATTTGTCGCTTTTTAAACTGCAGTATCCGCGAGAAAACAACAGGCGTTGAACTATTAGGGTATAAAATGAGCTGTATCTGGCTTCTTTCTTTTTAACAACCAATACATAATTTCCTTCCATCTTTTTTTCTTTGGTTTACGTACTTTACAAGAATCTTCAACTTCTTTTATAACCATGCTCGTTAAATCTCTATTTTGTTTCGGTGCACTTTTTGCCGCTGTATCAGCCCAGGGATGTTCCACGCCGTACTGCAGTGATATACACACTATAGCGAGATGTGACCAGGGTAAAGACTACATTGGAAAGTGCCCATCTGGCTCGTATTGTTCTGGAGCAAGCTGTTTTGACGCGAAGACGGGAGATAAAGTATCAACTAGTGGAATGAATTGGGAGGAGCTGGATCAGGCGAGTGCTGAATAACTAGCACTAAGCTAATTAACATGGCATCCAAATCGGCAATGACTAGCTGCATATCCTTGGTTAGCAGTTTGAAAGCTAGGTTAATAAACACAATTTATTACAAACAACACAATGATAGTTAACAAAAGAGAACTGCCATAGTACCTGGGTATTATGGCCATGTTCATCGAAGTAGAACCTTGCTGAGATTACATTTTTATTTAGCTATTTAAACTAATATAAACAATTGTTCACTGCTGACTTGTTTTACTCTATGAGATATTTTAACCTTGAATATTCACGCCTTGTCCTATGTAGTTCTGTCGTGTGGTACATTTGGCAATCATTCCGCTTCACAATGTTTTGTTGTATAGCCCGTGCTTTGATGCATTTTAAAATGCAGTATCCACAAGAAAAACAACTGGCATTGAATCGTTCCGGTATAAACTGAGTTGTATTTGGTCTCTTTTGTTTTAGCGACCAGTATAATATTTCCTTCCATCTGTCTTTCTTTGGTTTAAATACTGAACAAGGAGCCGCCGAGTCGCCCTCCAAGTCACCGAGTCTCCAGATTAAGGGGACTAATTCATCGATTCCTAACGATGGGTTATAAAAGGCGCCCCAATTGCAGAAAGACAAAAGGAACTCTTTTGTATTAGAACATCTCTGTAATATTCGCTATTTATGTTATATTTTCAAAGTTTATCAGGATCCGAGTGCCTGGGAACACAGAAGAATACTATACCAAACGGCTGGTAGCTCAAGAGTGCGTTCATCACATGGCATTTTCTCAAACCACCATACTAGGGTTGGACTATTGCTCCAAGTTACTGTGTAGTGCCTTAGCACTCTGGATATATAAGAACTTGCTATTAGACGCTTTATCCAATGTTATCTTTAACTGTTTTAGCTTTAACAAATTTTACTTTTAGTTTTTCTTTACAAATAGTCACCGCCTACTGCGATTTCTCATACAATACTTTACAAAAAATCTCTTATAACCATGCTCGTTAAAGTTCTTTGGTGTGTAGGCGCCCTTTTCGCTGCTGTATCAGCCCAGGAGTGCAACAGAAATCCATACTGCAGTGATACACACACAGTAGCGAAATGTGTCCAAGGTAAATTGCTCTTTGATCCGTGCCCATCCGGCTCGTATTGTTCTGGAGCGAGATGTTTAAACGCGGAAACGGAAGACTAAATATCAACTAGTAAAGTGGGAGTAACTAGCACTAAGCTAATTAACATGGCATCCAAGTCGGCAATGACTAGCTACATTTTCTTTTTTTAATAGTTTGAAAGCTAGGCTAATAAACACAATTTATTGCAAACAGCAGTGTCGGGGTATTAATAATATCAAATGACGTTGCTTTGAAGAGGCGGTGTTAGAATTGGACATCAAGCCTACTCTATTCTATAGAAAAATTATGCCAAAAAGATAAAATGCTTACAAAAGTTATTAACAGATAGGTTTTCATCGAGTCACCATTTCATGGGCTTTAGATGTTTCCACAATCCGCCGTTGTGTCGTTGAAGTCGTTTGCTATCTGTAAGGGCAACATACACGGGCGTTTCAGCGCCCTGATCAGGGGTTAATGGAGCATACGGGCCGGTCATATCAGTTTTGACGTAGCCCGGACACACGGATGCAAACAACAAGCCGCGCGGATCGGATGCTGTGATGCGGGCCATCATCCGGGCATATGCAATAAGACCGGCTTTAGCCACCGCATATGGCATGGGCGGAAACCCATATGCCGCATATGTGCCCTTTCCGACCGACGAGACAAAGCCATTTTCAATAATATGCAGCCCAGCCAGCGTCAATTCATCCGATGTCAGCACTCGCGGCAAATCGCCCGAAAATATACCCAAATGAGCCAACGCAGTCACCAAAAACACCACCCGCCCGTGTCGCCGCATATGCGGGACCGCCCACGTTGTCATATTGACTGCTGTAAAATAATTCATCTGCACACACTGCGCCGCCGTCTCAGCATCGCACGTTCGCACAATATGGTCGTTTTGGCGCACAACTCCGCCTGCATTGTTTACCAGCACATCGATGCTGTGCTCGCCGTGCACTAATGTCAAGTAGTCGATAAACGCCCGAATGCTTTCTTCGTCAGAGACGTCGAGCTGGTGGAACCGCAGCTCGTTGTTTTGCCGCAACGCATTGGACCCGCCACGAAGTTGCTCTCGCCGCAGCTCGTCGAACGCTTGTTGGCCCCGATCCACCACACGAGCAGTCAAATACACAATCAGCGGCTTTGAGCTTTGCAGCAAAAGCTGTTGCGTTATCGCTTTGCCTATGCCGCGGTTGGCCCCTGTTACTACCGCCACCAACCTGTCATCGTCCATAATTATAATGTCGCTCGAAATTAACAGAAACTAAATTAATGGAATTAGAGAAAAAAACAGTCTTTTTTGCAGCGAAAAAGAGAGAAAAAAGGCTTCTTGTATATAGCACAAAGAAAACAAAAAGGATCTCGATTTTTCCTGCGTTGGTCAAACAAGGGAGAAAACAAAATCATACCACTTTTTCCCCGCTTTGGTAGCGTCTAGGACAAGTAGAGATTACAAGGTTGGTTCCAGAACATGTGTATTATATGGCCTGGCTGACCTCGATGCCCGGCTCTTTACAATCTAGATTATTTATAAATCACGCCACGCTGTGCGTAATCGCTCATCGACTATTTATTAACCGGCCGATAAAATACCCCGGTTCACGGGTCTCTTTTTATCGGACACGAGCACTTTAAATTCACCATCTGATCAGCAAGGTTCAAGGATCAAGCTCAGATGGTCCGAGTCACGTGCAAAGGGTGGCGAAATGTGTCCAATTACGCCATGCGTAGATTTACCAGTTTTGATTTGCCGCACACTTTCCACAAAGTGCGGAACCCGTCCCCTTGGACCCCGATAAAGCGGACACTCGCTATTTATAATTCTCTTTGGAAAAAGGCTTGGCAAAAGCTTGCTTCGGTTGTTCAGAGGATGCGTTTGTTGATGATTCCGCACTCTTTTTCCCAACCAAACCCACTTTTTATTTTCACTATACTCGTCTTTCAATTGTAGAATTGCAGCACTATATAATATACTTTTTTACTACAGCCGACAAATAAGCCAAGGGAAATGAAAGCAGTAACGATATTGCGGACACTTGGCTTGGTGGGCAGCCTGAGCTCGGTGCATGCTGGGCTCGTGGAGCGCATCGTGGGCGGCTCAAGCGTCAGCGAGAACAAGTATCCATTCGCCGTCCGCCTCACCATAACGACCGGCAGCGACAGCCTGCTCTGCGGCGGCACACTTATCGACAACGACCTGGTGGTGACCGCCGGGCACTGCATGGTCGACAGCACATACAACAACGTCTTCGAGCCCAACGAAGTCACCGTATGCTACGGAGCCAGCTCCATCACCAAACAGTCGTGCACGACGGCACGTAACATTACTGTGCATCCCGACTACGACCCGACGACGTTGCAGAACGATATTGCGCTGATAAAGATTACGGCGCTCAAGCTCTCAAGCAGCGTAGCTACGGTGCCGATTTATGCAGGAGCGTTGGACGAGGGAACAAAGCTTACGACGATGGGCTGGGGAAAGACGCAGAGCGACTCGAGCACGTCGTTGCCAGCGACGTTGATGAGCGTGGAGATCGAAGTGGGCGATGCAAAGACGTGCCAGCAGGCGCAGCCTACGTACAAGTCGGCGGCAGGACCGGAAGTATGCAGCGTCAATGCACTGACGCCAGGCAAGGACTCGTGCCAGGGCGATTCGGGCTCGCCGGCCGTTGTGGAGTCGAATGGACAAGTGTATATTGCCGCGCTGACCAGCTCAGGCGTAGACTTGGCCGACCCCGGAGCTGTCGACTGCGCGACAAAGGACGGGCTGGCGTTTTACACGCACGTGTACTACTTTGCTGACTTTATCTCGCAGGTCTCGGGAAAGGCAGCGGAAGAGTTCACCAGCTCCCACGATACAAGCGACGACAGTAGCGATACTTCGGCGGCCGAACGCCCGCTGCTGAGCAGTGTAGTGTTGCTATCGATGCTGGCACTGGTTGCTCTATAGACATCCCCCTTTTGCTCTTTTTATTTGTTTATCGAATTATCAATCAAGAGTCTTTGGGCATAAGCGGGTACATGACTAGCTCGGAAGGATCATGTTCCTGCGGCTGATAGCGCTGGCTCTGTCCCTGCGGTTGATAACGTGGGCTCTGTCCCTGATTCTGGTAACGCTGGCTCTGATGTCCCTGGTTCTGGTAACGCTGGCTCTGTCCCTGATTCTGGTTGTGGGGTGGACTGGACAGGGCGCGGGGCTGACGTGGCTCCCTGTTCGCGTGGGTGTGGGACACAGAGCTGCCGCCACTGACACTGCGCGCGTGATATGTGCGAGTCGATGACGACTGTGGCTGTGGTGACGTAGGCAAAGCAGATGGTGAGTTTGGTTGTGATGACGTAGGCAAAGCAGATGGCGACGCAGGCATGGCCGATGGTGACGACGCATTGGATCGAAACCCACGCATCAAAAAGCCCACTAATCCTGACGACGTTCGGCGGTGGTGGCCTACGCGCTCCTGCGACGGCGGCTGCTCCAGCGACAATGTTGACGATGGAGATGGCGATGGAGACAGCGACTCGAACGAATATGTGCCGGCAACTATTTCAGGCTCGGTTAGCGCTGTTGTAGCTGTTGAGTCGGCGTTGCTGTACTCGGGCGACACCAGCTCGTCAAATTGCACGTCAAAGTGGTCAACAACATCGACGGACCATGCCGCCATGGCTGACGATTGTTCTGATATGGCCCATCGTGACTGTTGTTGCTGCTGCTGTTTCTGCTGCTGTTGTTGTGGCAGCGGCGGAGGAGTAATTCCTGATTCACTTTGCCGCCGACGCCCGGCCCCGGAATACCTTGCGCCCTCGGAATACCGTGCGCCCGTCAGCAACGATGACGCCGCCGATGCTGACGACGACGACGACCGCGATGTGCCCAGATTGTGTGCCGACCGCGCATGTTGCGGCTGATACGCAAGACGAGTCGAGTCGTTTGTATGCACCGACTCGGCCGCTGTTAAGGGCTCCAGTGGGGCTACGGCGGCAACCACCACAAGCCGGTACTCGCGCGACACAAGCTCGCTGGAAAACTGACTCAGTCCCAACGGAACCTGAACCACTTGCGAAGCTCGCACTTGGCGCACCACGCGGGGCTGTGTAATTGGTGGAATTGCAGGCGGTGCAGGTGGCGGAGAGCCAAAGCTCGGGCTGAGTCCAGCTCCTGAGCTGGGAACAGGCGGCGGCGACGCGCTGCTGGCATTGCGCAATAAAATAGCCAGGCGCGACCGCGTCTTGCGAATTCCACGTGCCAGCTGGCCCTGAGGCGGCACATGCAGCGTAGCACGTGCCGTCTCCTCACTTGCCCCGTCTTCGTCCTCATCGTCCAGCGCGTCCAGGCGACATGTGGCCAGATGCGTGATGCGGTTGACCATGCGCTCCTCGCCCTTCACCTGCACATGGCACACGACGCACTCGGCAAAATGCACGCCCAGCAGCCGCAGCCCGAACCGCGCATCGGACGTTCGCGCCGAAAGGTCCAGGCGCAACTGCGCCCCGGGCTTGACCACGTCACGGCTCACTGAGCCCCAGACGCGCACATGGCACGAGCCGTCTGGGCAGCCCACCGACTGGTCCACTCGCTTGCGCCGCGCCAGCCGCCGAGCTGAGCGCACGTGGTGGCACTCAACCTCGCGCTCCGCCGTCCACGCGCTGCCTGCGCCGGCTGCGCCCAGATACGCAGCCAGCGATGCACGCTCCACCACTGCGCGCACAACATATCGGATGCGGCACATGTCGCGGTCCAGCGTCGACGGCACCCACCACGGCACGTGCACGCAAAATCCAAACTCATGCGTCCCTGCCGCCAGCACGCCGCCACTGCGCACAGTCCGAGCCTGCCGTACCACGTCGCGAGTTTGCGTCGTCGTGCTCAGCGGCACCCATGCGCGCAGACTCACTGTTTCTTCGCCCACAAACTCCACGCGCACCCCGTGCACCGCCGTCGCCCGCACGCACCGCACAACCACCCGGCCGTCTACTCGTGTCGCTTTGCGCTCTGCGTCGCCTGTTTGTCCAATAATCTCAACATTAATATCTGGCGCTGTGCTGCTGAACGGCATTTGCCTCCCTTTATACTAATTTTACAAAATAAACAAAAAGACGAGTATGAATGACCTCAAATTACACGCAAAATGAAAAATAAAGAAAAAATCAAGAATATTTTGGTTTGGCTGGGATCAGGGGGATACGCTTGATTATGGCTCCCTTGATTCTCGCGGTGACGTCTGTTGGTCTATAATCACTCCAAAACTTGTTGGCCGTGTCATAATAACAGGTTCAAATGTATATTAAAAACTAACGGGAAAAGAAATGGAGAAGAGCCGCTCAGTTCTTTATATGTGGCTCTCACTTGGCATTGGATAAACGCTAATTATTACTAGCGTTTAGTCATACGACAAGCGAGCAGACATTGACGATGCCAACCCCGGTGACTGTGTTTGCATCCAAAGCTTTTCCCGCTGCATCATTGCCCCTTGCTTTTTATATTATTGTAGTGAACTTGCAACAACACCGAGATAGTGGAGGCCTACATAATAGCTACCATATGACTTTTTACCCAGTCCAGTAAATATAAGACTGGTGGCGTTTCAAGATTAAAAGTACTTTAGACTTAACAGTTAAAGAACACAGCTTGCGCATTGTAACTATTTTTATTTTCAAAGAAAGCACACGTCACGTTTCAAGCCACACTTTTACTAATACAATGCGTTGGACTATACTCGGCAGGTATACAGTGGCACGACTGATTATAATTTCTGCATTTATTCTAACCGCAAACAATAACAGTTTTGGTTGTTTCGTCAGGAAAATGTTGAATTGTTTTTGGCAATGTGAAAAGCCTCAATTCACGGAATTGAACATGAAACAACGGCATCATTTTTTGGCTGACTGTATATATTGTGGCATCTGGAAGCTTTCTAATAACTTCTTACCAAACATTGATTCCTTTGCTCGGTCCCTGCCATTTCATTTAATTAGTATTTCGAATGGCAAAATTCCCTTCTTGTCCTCTATTCACTCTATTATTAGTTTAAAATATGAAGGTTGTTTATTGTCTGACTCTTCTCGCCACTGTTGCTAGCACAATGCATATGGCTCGTCGCGATGTTTTGAACATAGATTATGGGCAATGCAAAGACCTTGATAAACTTGGTCTTGTAATAGTTGACACTCACACACAAAGTTGCACGGCCAAGTACTCGAAAGATAGGCAGTACGATGGCGATGGTGATACTTGCGACAAGATTGAGTCATATAATGTAGACCCGGTGGACATCTACGTCAATTGCGACGAAAGTATCAATTCCGAAGACGAATAATAAAGCAAAGTATGTGTTGTATAATCAGCTGGTGATTATACAACGCCTTTTTAGCATAGTCATCATTTTATCAGAGTTAGAGCCCTTGCTCTTATAAATGGACACGCTGCCCTTGTGTTGGAATAAAGTCTTTAGCTTTTTTAAAAATCGTTATTCTATACAAATCCGCTACCGCCAGACCAAGCATTTAGCAGCGAGGCTGATCCTCGGACACGTCCAGAAAGTTCTGGAATACCCGGCCACGCAGGTGATTGTCGCTGTGACATCACAAGATGCACTACCGATGCCCACGTCGATTATATGACGTAGCATCGGCTCTTTTATTAACTTCCATCAATATTCCGACGCTAAACGCTAGCAACTGAGGTAGCGTTTACGCGCATGAACCGAAAAGGCCAGAAGTCGGAGGAAATAGCAATGGCTATAAAAGAGATAGCGCGCTTGGCGCGGAATAAAGAAGGCAAGCATTTTCATTTACCAATAAATCTCTTTTTCAAACACAAGATTTCTGCACAAATCTTGCGCGTTTCGAGCTCTGCATAGCCGAACCATCTTGTTTGCGCCCGTTTGACATAGGACAATCGTGCCTGTCCTCCCATCTGAGCATGGCTGTACCATTTGTGCGCCGCGGCATCGGCAACGCTTCAATCACCCCGAAAAGCTCGTGGACGACAGTCTGGCGATAATCTTCGAGTGGCAGGTCACTATAGCTGCGACGCTGACAGAAGCCCCGAGTGCTGTTCGCAATTGCGGCATAGTCCGCATCGCTAACAGCGTTGTATGCATCGAGCCATCCTTCGCCTAGACACTCAAGTAGCTGTTCGGTGGGAACTCCTTCCGAGTCGTACTCGTTTCCTAACCCGTGATAGTGTGCAGTGTCACATTTCGCCGCCACTTTTTGAAGCTTTATTGGCGTTGACAGCGGAGCCTCAAAGCTACTTACATGTTGTGTACGCTCTCCTGTTGGCGAAGCAAATGAACTGTTGTTTAGCATCGAAGCGTTGAATGATGTGGCGTTAAGCTATGCGGAGCTCCAACAGCCCAAGACTTTTGCAAAAGTCTTATATTTTAGCGAGACATGTATTAAGAGGTATAGAATTTTGAAGAATCATCCATTTCTGCGCTGTCCGCGCCTGCTTTTTATAGAAATTACTAACTCATCCCAATCCCACATATTCCATTCTTGCAAGTAAACGCTTCTGATGCTAACATTTACTGTGTCGAACAATTGATGGAAGTTTATAAATGAGCCGCTGCAACGTCATTTAACCATGACTAGCTGTGGTAGTGCATCGCATAATGTCACAAATGGTACTGATATCACATGTGATTGTTCATCGTATCAGCCAGTGTGCTTGGTTTTTTGTTTAGTGCTATGCAACGCTCGTTCTGACTCTTGTCGTATTCAGCATGCTGCTTTACAAATGTTGTCAGGACAGCAATGCCAGGTTAGACTGAGTCTAATGGCTGCGGATACTTGTTTTTGTCATTTTAAAAGAATTTCAATTGAGGTAGAGACTATCAGACAAAAGGTTAGTTTAATTGTCTCGAGCCGTGGTATAGCTTCAAGCGGAATAATTCCACGGGAGATGAGTTCATAAGTTAGACATTCATTCAGGTTGAAAAAATGGTCGTATCTATTAAAAACACGGCAACTACAGCGACAATAGTTCTGTATATCTTAAAAACAATGGGTATAACGCTCGTCCGGTTCGTATTGTTGCTTCCCAGTATTAGTACAACAGTGGCTATAAAACTGACTATAAATTCAATACCGAGCATATTTAAGCAATTATATTTGAGCTATAAATACCTCAATAAACAACTAAATGATTGTCTTGTGAGTAACTCTGCTATGGCCAAAAAATGCATGGTTTGTGCAAAGCATTTCAAAAAACTACAATCTTAAGCCGAGACACGTTTCCCAAACAACTTAGTTTGGTGTGCGAGTGAACAGCAATGAGTTTTGGTTAAAATACTCTGACGACTCGGCTATTATGTACATTGAAACCGAGTGAAATCAGCTAATCATTCATTCACTGTCGTGTTCTTGTCCGCCAGCTGACGATTACTTTTACTGTGGTGGAGAATTTGTGAAATCGCCAACCTGGCAGAAACTAATGCTGATGTGGCCAGTTTTTGCCAGATTAGGGATGTGCGCGCGTTTAATTATGAATACGTTCTGGAAACACATATACAAGGATAACAGCAGCAATGACAGCAGCAACCAGAGCAGCCGTGATTACAGCCGCAAAACATTTAAACTGTAAAGTATATAACTAGACGTGTTTTGAAATTCTTGCAAATATATTTTACTATACCCTAACCGTTGGCATATCATTTCGTAACCTTCAGTCTAGTTTTTTATTTTGGTTGTTCTCGTACAAACACAGCCAGCTATTGCACTAGACTGATTTGAGAAAACATATTTAATAAATTTAGAAAAATGTTAACAATTGTTGAGCAAATATTTGGTGGTGTCCGTAGAATGATCACAGGTATAATGTCCAGGCTAGATGTTAGACTTATTCAACACACATTTTCCTGCGACTGTTTTATTGTAAATATACACATTACCATTATGTTTAACCCTTATACAACATACAATATACCACAGTTAGATATGTAAACACATTATTTTTATTTATAAATTTATTTCCGTATGTTAAAAACTTAAACCAGACGTTACTTCTTAGAGTGGGGTTCTGCTGAATCAAAAAAAGAGCTGTCTCTGCGATCACCAGTCTTTCTCTTGCCAGATTCGAAGGTATTTCTGGGTAGTTCTAGACGCGGGTTAGCTTCAACAAATTCGCGCAGCTTGACTAGGCATGGCATTTCAGTAACTGAACTTTTTTTCGCCGCCAACTCAAATTCTTTCAGCCACTTCCTTGGACTAAACTTTGCCATTCGGGGGTCCATAACCGATTTGCTTATATCACCAATGCGAATGTCCGCAGGAAACAGCAGTTTGTAGAGTCGCTTTACCAGGTCTATCAGCACAGATTCATCCTGCCTGAGGTCCATACGGTTGATGAGCTCAGTTTCCGAACCGAGCCACAGAGTGCGGGAGTCTGCCACATCCTGCATTTCCGACGCTCTGCCCCAAAGTGTCTGATAATTACTATCCTTGGTACCATACACATTCCACACGATATGCGCCAGCACCAAGAACAGCGACTCCAAATCGTCAATTATGGTCCGGATTGGGCTTTTTTGCAACACTCGTATTCCCATGAATGGTGCCGTTCCAACAAACTTGATATCTGATGGGGTGCGCGCCACTGTGCGTTGTGCGATCATTCCACATCCCCAGTCAATGACGACAGGCTGGTTGTTGCAGACAAATAGGTTGCCAATAGAAACATCCCGGTGGAGAACATAGATGTGTTCATCGGCACTCGTAGCCGCAAGCAACGTGTGCATATAACCAGCAAAAATGTCGATAAGCCGGTTGCTGCGCCCACTACGAATCACGTCAAATGCAAAGTCGTACACACTTAATCCCGCATCCTCAATTACGAGGATTTCGCCCTGAAGTTTCTCTTCAGAATTTTGACCCTGGTTACGGACGGCAATAGTCGCCGAGTGCAGCAAACGGGGAATGTACGGGATTCCCATTTCCTGTACCTTCTTGTGCACAGCGACTTCAGAACCGTCCTTCGGATGCCATATAAACTTGAATATGGCCGACGTTGTGCTACCGTCGGCACCTCCAATCTGCGCACGATATATCCAGGACTGCGGGCCGATTAACATGGCATGTCGGCCACCGAATGCCTTTCTGCCTGACACTTTAACCGTCGTACTGCTGGAGCCGGTATCTGGCAGCTCGCAGTTGGGAATATCCTTGAGCATAAACCTGTCCAGTACGCCGCACTCCTTCAACGGTAGAAACCCGTAATCACGCGGCAGCATCTTGTACAAGACCATGATGAAGCGAATAAAATTTTTGTGCTCCGCAGTCACATCGCCAGCAGACTGCAATAAGCCAATATTGCTCCAAACAACCCCGGAAGGCGTGCATAAATATGCTCGCGCCTGGCATTTACCCGCTACTGCCAGACCAAGCATATAGCGGCGAGGCTGATCCTCAGACATGTCCAGAAAGTTCTGGAATATCTGACCGCGCAGATGATTGTCGCCATGGCTATGGTCTGCGCTCTTTAGCTCCACTGACACGACGACCGATTGCCAATCGGTATCAAGACCATACACCCTTGCCTGCAAAATGCCATCCGGTTTGCGCCCGTTTGACATTGGGCACTCGTGCCTGTCCTCCCAGCTGAGCATGGCTGTACCATTTGTGCGCTGCCGCATCAGTCGCGCTTCAATCGCTCTGAAAAGCTCGTGGACGACGGTCTGGCGATGATTTTCGGGTCCCAGGTCACTATAGCTACAACGCCGACAGAAGCGCCGAGTGCTGTTTGCAATTACGGTACAGTCAGTATCGCTAACAGCGTTGTACGCATCGAGCCATCCTTCGCCGAGACGCTCAAGCAGCTGCGAAGTGCGAACTCCTTCCGAGTCGTACTCGCGTCCTAAACCGTGGTAGTGCGCAGTGTCATATTTCGCCGCCACTTTTTGCAGCTTTATTGGCGTTGACAGCGGAGCCTCAAGGCCACTCACACGCTGCGTACGCCCTCCCGTCGGCGAAGCAAATGGATCTTCGTCGATTGGCATCAGTGCGCTGAACGAGACTGGAGTCGCATGACGTTGGGATGTGCGCTGCATATTTTTCCGTAGATTATCCACCGAGTCGGTCACAACCTTCATCGAATCAGCCAGCACGCTTAGCTTGTCATTGAGTGCTTTGTCGCGGTCTTCCTGACGCTTGTCGCGCTCTTTGTCACGCTCGTCGCGCTCTTTGTCACGCTCGTCGCGCTCTTTGTCACGCTCTTCGCGCTCTTTGTCACGCTCTTCCTGTCGCTTGTCACGCTCTTCCTGTCGCTTGTCGCGGTCTTCCTGACGCTTGTCGCGCTCTTTGTCACGCTTGTCGCGCTCTTTGTCACGCTTGTCGCGCTCTTTGTCACGCTCTTCTTGACGTCTGTCGCGGTCTTTCTGGCTATTAATAAGTGTTTCCATTAGGGCAGCAATATCAGGCTTGCCCGAGCCCAATGGCTGCGGAGGTTTGTTCTCGTCGTTTTCAAGCATTTTAATAAAAGAAAAAAAAACAAGAATGAAAAGGATGATGAAGCAGTGAGGAGCAGTGCTGCGCATTATCCATTGTGTTTTATTTTTGGGTTTAACCATTTGTTTTCATTAAAATTAACGGTTTACTGATTACCTTCAAATAATATTTGATCAGCCAGGGTCAAAAGACAATTTAACCCTGCATAAGCTTATTTTCATCAATATTTTCAACAATAATGATATTTCAGAAACAAGTTAAAGGGACTTTATTTCGGCCAACATTTCGTCAATACTGGGCTGGTTAACGCGGCAGATATCGCGGCGACGCAGCTTGTTTGCCGCAGTGAGTAAGCCGTTTTCGGGAGTCCATGGCTCAGCGTCAACGCGGATAGCAGCCAGCTGCTCTTGGCGCTGCAAGTTATTTCGACGTGCAGCACGTGCCAAATCCGCAGCAATTAGATCTCGGAAAGCAGAGCATGAGGCAGCTTCTGTGTCAGGTACACCCTGTGCACGCGCCCAGTGCGTCAATTCTGCCGCATTCACATTAACAAGCGCACACGGCCGCGGCATTAGTGCGCTGGCAACCACGCATATGTTGGCCACATACTGTGATGTACCGTACGCAGCCTCTAGGGCTTCGAGAGCAATGTACTCGCCACTTGCCAGCTTGATCAGATTTTTGCGGCGATCAACAACACGCAACTGTCCGGCAGAAGTCCATTCGCCAATATCACCGGTCCGGAGCCAGCCATCACTAGTAATTATCTCACGAGTAAGATCGGGCGCATTCAAGTATCCTTTAAAAACCGATGGACCACGTACCCAGATCTCGCCCTGGCCGTGGCGCGCAAAGTATCCCTCAGCTGCCGCATCAACCAGTTTTAGCTCTACGCTGGGCACAGGCGCACCAACATTTCGTACACTACAGTCGCCAGGAATCTGCACCGTCACCAGCCCTGAAGCCTCTGTCAATCCGTAGCCCTGGATTACAGGACACACGGTGGCGGCAATAAACTGCTGCACATGTGAGTTGAGGGGTGCACCGCCAGCAATTGCAATTTTTAAGCGGCCACCGGTGCCTGAGCGTGTACGGCGGAACACCACTGAGTCCAAGAGCCACGTAGATAGCCCATAATACACCAAATGCTGTTTGAGCCACACAGCGCCATGGAACAACTGTTGCACGAGCCACGGGCGCTGAGCTACTTGTCGCAAGATACCTGCTCGCATGGCGTTCCATACTTGTGGTACGCCCAGCATCACTGCCGGTTGCAGCGTGCGGATATCACCTAAACATCCATGCACGCCGTCCTCGGTGAGCGTACGCGGTGTGCCGTAGCCAATGGCGATGCCAGAGTACAAGCAGTATGTTTCGACAAAAAATGCCAGCACGTGCGACAGGGGCAAATACGACAGTACCACGTCATTGGCATAATCAATCGATGATGGCACGAGCTCGTGGATCGCGCCGCAGATCGCCAGCAGTCCGCCATGCGCTACCTCCGCACCCTTGGGCGGCCCTGTTGTTCCGCTCGTGTACATGACCAACGCAGTCGAATCACCATGTGCCATACGCACATCCCGCGGACGCTGCCGCCCCAGCTCTGCCACCTCATCAAGCTGCAGCACATGCACCCCGCGTCCCTGCATGCGCTCCAGCGCAGCATGTGCAGCCGCCGGCATCCCATACGCATCCGCATAGTACACGAGCACCGACGCCCCCGTGTCGTTCCACACACGCTCTACCACGCCCAGCTGATCAGCCTTGGCCACCACCACACGAGCTCCTGCCTCACTCACAGCGTGCTGCAGTCCACGCTCACCAAGTGTGTCGTACGCAGTCACTACTTCCAAAGCCTGCGAGTAACACGCCAACATACATAATGTCCATTCGCGCGATGTCGGCGCGTAGATCGCCACACGAGTGCCGCCCAGTTGCGCCAGTCCTGCGCCCAGATCGCGTGTCACATTGTGGATTTCGCGGTACGTCATCCACTCGTAGTCGCCGAGCTCTGCCCGCTGCCATCCATTTTCGTCAGTATGGATTCCTAGCACTTGACGTCGTCCCAGGGTCTGCTTGTCTGGCTCCTGCTGTAGTCGGTGCAAAAACGCCTCGTATACTGTTGTTATTTCAGGCGGCGCACTGTCCGTCAGCTTGTTCTGTGCTGTCGGGTACCGCCGCACTGCGGTTTCTGTTCTACTGCCTGTCCCCGGAACACACCACGAATACAAAAAGCTCATTTAAAAAATAATATAATTTTTGACAAGTGGTCGAAAAATAGCATATTTGTTTCTTCATGTGAAAACACATTATGGCTGGGCCCAGTTGATTAAATATTTTGTGTCGAGAATGCGGGAAGCACTTTTTATTTCCTGTCTAGTCAATTTTAGCGATATATTAATTAAAGATGGCTAGAAACAGGCAAAGACGCATCGTGCCGCCAGAGCCGTATCCATGGCGGCGGGTTATTGGCGGAGTGACGCTTGTGCTTGTGTGCTGGGGAATTGGCTTGTACCGCGAGTACCAGCCCGAGGCCGATACGTATGTTGAGACAGCGCAAACGTGGGTACTTGACCACATGTGGCCGTTTGTTGCCAAACTCAGGGACTCGTGCTCGTTCATTTGGACATGAAGCATCCAGTTGTGGGAACATGGATACAAGGGACATCCCTGAGTTCATTACAAACATTGGGACCCTATCTTTGGTTGTCTGCTGAGCTTTAGCGCCACGCACAACATTTGTCACAGGTTTATTTCTAATTTAGTTGCCAAGCAGCAGCTCATGCAACCACATCGTCTTGTGCTGGTGATTTGCTCCGCCACCGCTGGTGCAAAAATATATGATCTGCTCGTGCTCTAGTCTATTTTAGTCCAAGCGTATGGCGCCAAGCCGACACATCCGAGCACACATAACTTTTTGTTTCCCAAATTAGCAAAGCAGATATTGTCCGGAAACAGTTGTTGTTGGTGGTGGGAAAATAAATCAATACAATGTGTCTCTGGAAGACACATTCCTATAAAACGATAGACTGCTTCCGTGTATTTTCAAAAGCCACTGGCAACGCCAAACGGTTTTAACCAGCAGAACGAGCGTCTTTTTTTTGTATTTTCTCATAAATTTTATCGCTCCAACATGAATATTCTATCATTTATTTCTCTTGTCCTGCTTGGACACGTGTGTCTGGGCGAGTACGTTCGGCTCACTTGGAACGTCACATATGTAGATACATTCCGTGACGGAATTGTTCATCGCCGGGCCAAGGGCGTCAACGGCCAAGTTCCCGTCCCGCCCGTGTACATCAACCAAGGCGACACGCTCCTCCTCACCGTGCACAACGAGCTCGACGTGCCCACATCCATCCACAGTCACGGTCTGCGCCACGACGGAGCCACATACATGGACGGTGCAGCAATGGTCACACAATGCGGCATTCCGCCCGGTGAGTCGTTTACATATGAGATATATGGTGCACAAGCCGGATCATACTGGCTGCACGGACACAGAAAAGACGATGTAGCCGACGGTCTGCGCGCACCGTTTATCGTTCGCGACAAGTACTCGCCATATGAATATGATGAGGACGTGCTGATTTACCTTGAAGACTGGTACCCGACCGAAGTTCCAAAGAAAATGGCCGAGATTCTTGCACCAAACTCTGTTGGCCCGCCCGCTCCCACGTTTGCCACGGGGCTGGTCAACGGATACAGCGGCAACGACTCACGGCCTATTCAGTTTGTTCCAGGAAAGCGGTACCGCATCCGAGTCATCTCCATGTCGTCGACCATGTACTGGCGCTTTAGCACTCCGGGACACAAGCTTGAAATCATTGAAGCCGACGGAGTAACGTCAGAGCCGTGTTTGGTGGACGGGTTTACGCTGGCGCCTGCCCAGCGGTACTCGGCCATTGTTACGGCACACGAGTCGGGCGACTTCAACTTTATCTACAACTGCACAATGTACGCAGACTTTATCCCCAGGATCCCAGGGCTTAATCCGCGTATTTACACTGGGCTGATCGAGTACCAGAGGGACGCGCCGATCAAGCAAATGGAGGTTGTAGGCGATGACCAGCTCGTGTGGGCCGACGACCTCTCCATGCACGCGCTCAACGGCGAGCCTGCGCTTCCGATGGAACGTCAAGTGGTGCTCGAGACACGAGCGTTTATCTCCACCGAACGCATAAACTACCGCAAGCTCGGGTCCCTGCCATACGCCGAGCCCTTAGTCCCCTCGCTGTTTACCGCCATGTCGATGGGCGAGCAAGCCATGGACCCTCGAGTCTACGGTCCGCAAGCCCAAGCGTTTGTGGTTCCGCTCAACCAAAGCGTCGAGATTCTGCTCAAGAACCCGCAAGGCCAGCCGCATAGCCAGCACCAGCACGGCGGATGGTTCCAAATAATTGAACGCGGACCTGTGGACCGTTCAGAGCTTGAGGAACCGCCCGCCCAGGCAAACTTTTCTTTAGCCAACGTGCCTTTTATCCCTGTACGACGCTATAGCGGCATTCCTATGAGCCGCGACACAGTCGATGTGCCCCCGTTTTCATACGTCAAGCTGCGGTTCCGCGGAGACAACCCGGGCGTTCATTTGCATCACTGCCATCTTAATCCGACACACTCGGGTGCTGGGCTGTCGATCACATTTGTTGTTGCGCCAGATGTCTTGCAAAAGACTATGAAGATTCCAGACGAGTTGTACGAGATGTGTGCTCGCCAGGGGATCAAGACAAAGGGCAATGCGGTTGGAAACTGGGGGCTGGATATGACAGGGTTGCCGCCGGTTCCCGTCGAGCTGCCAAACTCGTCGCCCAGAGTACCGCTGCCGACTGATGCTCCGCCAAGCCCTATCAACCCACCACAGCCTATTAATTAGTTTTTCTTGACACCGGTCAATTAATGCAATAGACAAAAGTTTTAGCTTTAAATATTCATTTTACGCAAACAGTTACTCAAATCTCGGCTGTTGTCCGGACTGGGCGGTACGTGCTCTTCCATCCGTACCACAAAATTGCCGCAAACCCAAACATTGCCGCAATAACGCACCCGGCAATTGCGCCTTTTGCCCGACGAGTCCATCCCGTCGGATACAAATTCGGGCCATCCTGCTCACGCGCAGCGCCCGATATGGCAATGCCTTGCTGCTCGCACTGGTCATAGATAACTTGCGGCACATGCGTTGTCTCCCGCATAACGTCTGGCGCCACAACAAGTAGCATAGCCAGGCCGGTGTACTCGTGTAGCGTGACAATGTGGCAGTGCAAGAACGCCAACGTCGCGGTACTTGAGCGGAAGCGCAGCACTGCGTATTCGCCGCTGGGGATTATAAATGTGTCGCGCCGCATAGGCGACTCTGGCAACTGTATTTTTTGAGTTGGGTCGTACGGAACTTGGCCTCGTGCAACCAGCTGGTACTGCCCGTGGTGGGCGTGAATGGGATGGTGGCCAGAGTCTTTGTTGGAGATCACCATCTCAATGTCTTTCATGTACGGAACAACCCATGCGTTGGTCTGCCGCCCGTACGCAAGCGGATCAAGCGGATCATCTGCGGTCAGCGCAGTCAGCAATGATGGCAGACTGGGCTTCTCATACGTAATGTTGTTGAACGAGCCGTGGTTGCGGGCATCTGTAAACTGCCCAAACTCAATTTCCAAGCTCAGGCTTATGTCAGCGCCCAAAGCCGGTTGCTTGTCCACCGGCGTCAAGTTAAAGTCGGCAAACTCGTTCCACTCGGTCTCTTCGTGCTTGATTGGCGCATCTACTGCGTACTCGACTGTTCCAGTGAGATTGTACACCAGGCCGTCAGGCACCGTGTCAAACATATCGGTATCCATGTCTGCATGATACACATAGTTGTTCAGCGTTGTGTTTAGCGTTGTTACGAGCACCGACACGCGCTGAGCTGCTGACAGTTGTACGTTTGTTACTTCATAAGCTTCGGTGTCCACTCCGTCCACTTCAATGACACGTAGCGAATGGCCTTCAATGGCAAAATGGAACGTTGCTAGCGCAGACATGTTGACCAGTCGCAGCCGATACGTCGTGTTTGTCTCAACCTTCCACGGCCCCGACTCTCCGTCCACCCGCACAAACGCACTGTTTGGCACCGGTTCGGCTCCTCCGGGATTTCTCCAGCTAAAGTACTGATCAATAAGCTCGGGCGACTCTTGATGATACCAGTCTTCTAACGTAACCACCACATCCTTGTCGTATTTATGGGGTTCATTTGGGTTGTGCACAATCAGCGGCGCACGTAGCCCGTCCACATACATCAAGTCTTTGTGCGCGTGGATCCATTGCGTCGAACATCCAGTCAACTGGTAGACGTACGTAAAGTTTGCGCCGGGCGGGATTCCGCACTGCGTGATCATATATGCGCCGTCCATATAGCTTGTGTTGTTGTTGAGCAGCCCGTGCGCGTGGATTGTGACTGGATCGTTGAGCGAGTTACGCACCTCGATAGTCAGCGTGTCGTTCAATGTTGCGTGGATTGTGGGCGGCGGCCATGCGCCGTTGACGCCGATTACCCGTCGCTCGTGCAGCCCGTCGGGATTCGCTTGCGCGTACGTCAAGTCCCAGTAATGAACAACGCTCTTGGCAGCAACGCCCAGCGCCATCGAGGCACCGATAACGAGTCTTGACCCCCACTTCATCGAAAAACTATTGAAAATACTTTGGAACTAATGATCGAAAGGAGAACCGGCAATGGTTCTCTTTGTTAAATAGATAACGCGGCACCGAGCAAGTTTGCAAAACACTCATGATGTGGTCGGACATTCCGACGAGCACTCTGAGCCATGCATGAATGTATTAACTGTTTGCATATTCAGCGCACATTAGCGACTAAAATGGAAACATGGTGGTGATCACCTGCCTAAACGGCATTGTCTTGATAGAAGAATAGAAACATTGATTGTTTTAGGCAAACAGATAACGAGATGATTGCTTTATCAGATAGCAAAATACTTTCACGCGCACATTTCGTCAAAACAAACGGGTGTGGGGCAATTAACTAGCAACTGTTTTGCTTGTGACAGCACCTCGGTTGTTCCGGAGAAAGATAGGAAATTGAGCTAAAGTACTCACGGCATCGCTTTCACAATCCAACATTTTCTTCCTTTCCAAACACTTTTCTACAATACGAAACATGGCAAACGTATTCAACGTGGCTATATTTTTTATTCTGTTTCGAGAGACGCTCGAAGCGGCGATGATAGTGTCTGTCGCGCTCTCGTTCTGCAAGCAGATATTCAAGGACGACACGACCAGCTACCGACGAGCACGCAAGCAAATCTGGATCGGCTCGCTCGCCGGGTTTCTCGTCTGCCTCGTCATCGGAATTGTGTTTATCGTCGTGTTCTATACACTGTCCAACGACTTGTGGAGCAAGGCCGAAAACTTGTGGGAAGGCATCTTCTGCCTCATCGCTACGATTATGATCAGCATTATGGGCATTGGGTTCCTGCGGTGCGGCCGACTTCAAGACAAATGGCGCGTCAAGCTGGCTCGCGCAATGGCCCAGTCATCCACCAAAACCGGATGGCGGCGCATGTTTGACTTTAAACTATTCTCCACGCGCTACTTGTTCTTCCATCTTCCGTTTTTCACCGTACTGAGAGAAGGCCTCGAAGCCGTTGTGTTTGTCGGCGGAGTATCCATGGGCATTCCTGCCCGCACCATCCCTCTCCCGGTCATCATCGGCATCATCTGCGGCGTCATCGTCGGCTACCTCATGTACCGCACCGGAAATGCCCTGTCGTTCCACTGGTTCTTTGTCGCCATGACATGTCTTTTGTACTTGATTTCGGCCGGCCTGTTTTCCCGCTCCGTTTGGTACTTTGAGAACCACGTGTTTGCAAAATACGCAGGCGGAGACCCTGACACGGCAGGTGTGTTTGACGTTCGCGTGAATGTGTGGAAGCTGGAGTACGGAGACCCTGAGGCCAAAGATAGCACGGGATGGGGCGTGTTTAATGCTATTTTGGGGTGGACTAACGTTGCCACTCTGGGCAGTGTCCTTGGCTACTGCTTGTATTGGGCTGCGTTGGGCGTGTCATTGGTTGTGCTGAGACTGTATGAACGCAAACAGGATCAGGATAATGCTGAGACGGAGCTGCCGAGTGCGGAGCAGTTTGGCAAGCTGGATAAAGAATCAACTGAAACAGCCTAGTTTAAAGACATTGTACGGGATTAACTACGTTTATGCTAAATGCTTAAACTAATGGATAGTTTTATTAAATCTGCGTATAATATATTTTCTCTAGACATTTAGTGTAACATTTCTGGTGTACTGCGTGCATTAACAGCGTCTTACCCTGCATTTTCAACCTTTACACATGCTCTTCAATCCCTTATTACATTAGTAAGAAAAAAGAGCAAATGCTTATTCACAAAAACCTCCCCTTTGCATTGCCCAACGGCGAATAACTCTTCAGCTTTGAAAACAACGTCCGCTGCTTGTTCAATGCCCCCGCATCGCCCTTTGACTTCTGTCTCAACGACTCCAATATAGTCTTGAGCTGCTGCTTCTCCAAATCGTCGCGCTTTGACAAAATATCCTCGATGAGCATGGGCGGCAAGTCCGGATACTGCTTTTTGATGGAAAAGAACTCGAGGAATATCATGGCCGGCGTCGAGTCGATCAGAGAGATCAAAATACGCACAATGTTCAGGGTTTCGGATACCGCCGCACTGTCCATATGCTCTTTGAAAAACTTTGACGCGCGGTGCATCTCCAGGTTGAGCTTCTCGGACGCTTGGCCCTTGTGCAGCTTGATTTTGCCCGAGACAGCATCAACGTAGCTCAGGGCAAAGCGCGACAACAGGTCTTGCATCAGGCGGCGGTACAGGTACTTGTCGAGATGGTCGTGGAAGTCCTGGCAGTAGTCTTTGAGCGTTTCAATCACTGGCTGCAACAGGTCGTCCTCGTACCATTCAGCGGTAAACAGCACGGCGGTTATTGGCCTTAGGTCGGAAAAGACAATATCAGCCAACGTCTGCGTGGCAGCTTCGGCGACGTTCATGAAAATGTCCATAGTCTGCGACAGCTCCGCCTTGAACCGCTCCTGGTGCGCCCGTGTCAGCCGCTCCCCCGTCTCGTCGCGAATGGTCTCTGCCTGCACAACCGACCGAATCTGCTCATTCGCCAGCGCCATCGTATAGTCAACAAGACCCTCGGCCGCAGTTTCCGGCGCCTCGATCTGCTTTGTCTTCTCGGCACTTAGCAGCTCGCGCCACTGCTTACTAATGTCCTGAAACACCTTGTTGCACTCGGCCACCAGGTCGCACAGCAGCTTGGCGCGTTGCGCCTCGGTAACCAGCTCAATGTTCTGGTTCACAATCTCAAACAAATATATCGACCCGCCAGTCACATACAACCCGTCCTCGCCCATGCTAGGTGCATCGAGTCGATTGACAAACGACTCGTTCTCGGTGCGCATCAAGTTTGTGATCCACTCGCGGATCTTTTTGGATGCAATGTCGAGATACTCTTGGGCCAATTGGTCCTCGCGGCCGTCCAACAACGGAGGCTTTAGCTGGTCTTTGGGAATGCTGAGTTCTTTGCGCATGGCGCCGTGGTACTCGCGCATCCAGCGCAGCAGCATGAGGATTGAGCCGCCGTCAAGATCGCCTGCCGCCAACGTGCCTGTGTTCTCGACGACCGAGCGATGGTACTCGTCGACAAACACGTCAAACACAAAGTACGTTCCGGGGAACGCCGGGGCCACGGCGTCGCTGACAAACGTCAGCTCGTCGATTACAAAGCCCGTGACTTCAGTAATGTTCTCCAGGTCGCGCACCTCTTGCCCAAAGAACTCGCCGACTCGGCTCGACACAAATGTGTGGATAAACTCGAGCAGCTTTTTCTTGTAGCGCTTGGGCACGCGCTCAGTTTTGGGAGCTGCGGCGGCCGGAGACATTGCAGCCGCAGCGCCCTCACGCTCTTGAGCGCGGTCGGCCGCTTCCTCAAACTCAACAACCTTGAGCAGCTGCACGACAATGTTGGAGCGGTTGCGAAGCGCCAGGTCGTACATGCTGCCGGCGACCATCCACAAAAAGTCCTCAAACTCACGCACCAGCCCATCCAGCCCGCCAAACATCTGCGCCAGCGTCTGCCCCGCATCCACGTCATCAACGCCCGTAAATCCCAGCGCGCGATTACGAAAGTCCTCCAGCTTGTACAAAAAATAGTGCAGCCGCAACAAATTAAAATTGCCCTGGTCAAAGTTCTCCTGCGCATCCGTCAGCATCTCGCGCACCTGCGTGTACTGCTGGTGGAACTCGCTGAACTGGCGGTAGAACTCATCGGTGCGCACAAAGTTGCGGTTGGCCGTCGATACGATCTGGATGCGGTCGAAGTTTGTCAAGTAGCTTTGCGCGCGATGGCACAGGTCGTCCACCTTTTGCATGTCGGACTTTACGCGGCCAATTTGGCTCGACGTCGAGTACAAAAGCTCCAGGCCTTCTTGCACGTCGTCAAACTGCCGACGAACGTCTGTGTTGAGCTGCGCGTCGATGAGCAGCTTCTCTTGCGCCAGCTTCCGGCGCACCTCTTCGGCCTTGTATGCCAGGTCGTCCGGGTGCCGCAACAGCTTTGCCAGCCGCTGGATTGCGTATTGCCGCGCATTGGTGTCGGACACCAGTTCGTTGAGCTGCATTGCGCGAAACAGATTAAAGAATGAAATGCAAAATAAAGCTAAATTGAAGAGATGACAGCTGAATCACGTGCACGTTGCCGAGGCGTTGTTACTGGCAAGTCAAGTCATTTTGGGGACCGATTCAAACAGTCCCAGCAACCGCGTGGGCTGGGGATCTACACAAGGCACCCAACCTGTTGAGCTTCTCTTTCTCTTTTGTTTTGTTCTTCATTTTCACGTAGACAAAATGGTGCTAACGCCCATACAGCGAGCAGTCGTGCCGTCGCCGCTGGCCGACGCCCATGCGTTCGACGAGTTCGTAACGCAGTACTTTAACAAATGCGACGACCTGCTCTCGTACACCCAGCGCTACCCAGTCGTCAAGCAAACGCCCACAACGACGGTGCAGCGCCAAAACCGCAACCCTCACGAATCGCACCGCTGGCTCCGGCGCACAACACACACGCCGTCGTACGACCAGCTCAAAACGGTGCTCTTTGTCTCGCGCTTCACGCATATGCCCAAATGGATGCCGCATATGCTCAACGCATCTACGGTGGAAAGCATCGTGCCTAATTTGTGTGACATTGTGCACATTTCGTTCTCGTCGCCTGGGCTCAAAGCACGGCGCGACTATTGCCAGCTGGTTATGAAGCGCGAGTTTGTCGGGGAGATGGCTCGCCACAAGCCCCGGGTGTTTACGCCGTCGGCGAGCGTGGCCAATTTGGCGCAAGTGTATTGCGGCCAGTCGAGTGCGAGCTTGGCCGATTTGGCCGTGTCGCCGCGCATGCACGTGGGCCAGGGGAGGAGCGTTGTGGACTTGCACGACCAGAGCCGCGATCCGTCGCCGTATGGCCATGTACGAGCCGCGTCGGCGAGGAATTTGGACGCTCTTGTGCCGCCGCCGCTGCCGACCACGCAGATTCCAACCAGCCATTCGTACTCTAATCAGCCGTACGCGAATCAGCCCTATTCTAATCAGCCGACGCAGTACGCTGGGCTGAGCACACAACACAGCCCTCGCTCGTCAGAGTCCGAGTCAGCAGAGCGCTCGCGAATAGTACGGCGGTTCCAGATTGTGTCGGTACCGGTTCAGCACGCGAACTGTACGCCGCAGCGTGGGTTTGTGCGAGCAGTGTCCGAGTCGTACGAGGAGGTGCGCGAATATGCGGACGGGCGTGTAGAGTGGGTGTGTATCCACCATTCGGACTTTTCGGGCTGGGTGCCGTCGTTCTTGGCGGACCATTCGATTGCTGCGGCGTTTCCCAAGGAAGCAGACGCACTGCTCGACTACATACGGTCGTAGCACTTGTATAGAGTATCAGTTTTTGTTTTTGTTTTCTAGTGCTCTCGTTTATTCGATTATTAACCCAGCTTGTCTCAGGCACGAAAGAGATAATGCAGCCACTCGGTATATTAGACTAATAATTAAACGAGATCGGCATCTCGAAATCGGTTTAGTCATAATGAACGAATAAACTCAGCCCCCTTTCATACAAGCTTTGGAAAAAGGGTTAAATAGAGCACGGTATCTGAGTTTATCTTTGGTTCTGTAGTTTATTTTCAAGATGAGTTCAAGACACCGTCGATGCCGGTCGATGCCCGATATCGGCCGGCCACCGCCCAACGAGTCAACGCTAAATGCTGAGCCAATGCTAAATGCTGAGCCAACGCTAAATGCTGAGCCAACGCTAAATGCTGAGCCAACGCTGGACCCTGACAACCCCTCAACACTCCTCGCTGCAGCAAGCTTCGGGTTCACTCGCGCCGACCTCCTTGCCCTCCGCACCATATCCACAGCTCCAATCCGCCACGGCTGGACCGTCGACGGCGTGCTCCACGCCACTCGCGCCCTTCCCCCGCCCCACCAACACTTTCTCATCCAGCTCATCCACATCCTCACCCAAACATAAATATATTGCATTAGTACAGCACAAAGCTAGCAGCCGCACCAGAGCCCAACGTTACGGTGCACCCGTTGTCGACCGAGCACTTTCCGCCCTCGCACTTGCACTGCCCGCCCTGAGGGAAATTGCACGCGCCGCGGTCGCATACAATCTCGACGTTGTACGCGTCAGCCACGTTGAACCCTGCAGATGTGTACAGCGGGTTGAACTGAACGCTAATGTACGTGTTGCCGTCCTTTGCCTGCCCGCCGCCAAATATGTATGGCGCCCAGTTGCCCACCGGCTTGTCCGCGTCGCCCCACACGCACTGCTCGGCCGACGATCCACGCAAGTTGACATAGAACTGGCTCGACGTGCCCAGCCAATACGTGCTCGGCACAACGTTCAGGTCCACGCTCCCTCCAGCCCCTGCCACGGACGGAATAATCATAGCTTCGTTTCCGGGGTACACGGTCTGGCACGCCGACACCGACTCGCCCAGCGTGTTGCGTATGCGAGCATTGCCCATCCCCCTCACGCAAAACGCCGCATCCTTGTTCGGCTTGCTCAGTACGCCATTGCCATCTGCATACAATCCGCCGTTCATCGAGCCTGCGCCGTTGTACAAAACTGCGCTTGGATCCCACTGCGCCGAGTAGTAGCCCGGAGCGCATGCGTACGGGCACCACGAGTTGGGCTTGCACATTTGGTTCGGCGACATCGCCCATCCGCCGTTCTGCGACATGGGCGTAATGGGAACAACGTGGTCGGCGTTGTCGTAGTTCCACGGGAACTTCACTGCTCCCGGGGCCACCGTAAATGTGTTGCCCTGTCCGTCGGGAATGTCCCCTTGCGGCGCCTGCGTCGCTTGAGGTTCCTCGCTATACACCGATGACGATGACGATGATGCTGGCGATGGCGCGGGCACAGATGTCGATGGCGCGGGCGGTGGCGTCACATACGCAGACGTTGACGGTGTGGGCGTCACGTACGCAGATGTGGAAGGCGCAACTGCGGGCTTGCGAACACTGGATGTCACTGCCTCGTGCGACGGTGCGGGAATGTGCATCGACGGCAGCTTGATGATAATCGCCAACGGGTCTCCAATCGCCCCGTCTGCTCTGGCCACCGCCATGGCTGCTGCCACAACTATGGCTTTTAGTCCCTTCATCTGGCCTTTAAGTCAATCCGTATTCGACAAAACAACGCTCGAGTAGAGATACAAAACTACCCCTCTTTTTGCGCTCTGTCACAAACTCCTTGTTATAAGGAACGAAACGTGGGTAAAATGTATAAAACGAGAAACGAATAGAGTGGCGCTCAGGGAAAGAAAAACAAACCGTTCTCACTCTGCCACAAAAATGGTCCAAGAGAAAAAAAGAATATTTGGATGTGCAGGTCAAGTGAATGGGGCAAGAATGAATGGCCCAGGGTTGATCCTTTTCTGCAGTGTCAACAAATGTGAAAAACCAAGTACGCTTCAGTGAAAATCGCAAGTAACTATATAGACGGAGAGAGAAGAAAGCTGCACGAATATGAAAATTCAACTAGCGCTTTTTCTGATGCAAAAGCGTAACGTCGTTTGCAAAATCACAAACGGGTGGAAAGGATGAGGAAATCGTAAAGGACAGAAGGGAAGAGGAAAAAGGTTAAAAGAACATGTACAGAAAGAAAGAAAGTGAAAAAAGGCTGGGACCGCGGTTTTTGTCTTTCCAATAGAACCCGTACCAGTCTGTCCAATCACTGCGCTCAGATGACTTGGCCCGGGGCATTTTCTCCCTTTTCTGCTACTGTGGTTGATTCGAATAACAAAAAACGTTGACCACGTATTGTGCAAACAAGTTGCCAATGGCCAATGCGTTTGGAAACAATGGTGCCCGCTCGGCCTATTTTTAGCCAACCCCCCGTTTGGTAGAAACAATTGTGCTTGCTCTATAATGATCCACATGTTGGTTGTCTTGCGCTCGTGGTTGGGCACCGTGCAGTTGTTCCGCTGAGCCGTTAGTACTCTATCTTACTGCGCTTTATTAGTGCGATTATTAATCAGCAGCGTCATTATTATATCCTCCAAGACAAGCACCGTATTTAATCGCAATCCAATGGTTAAATAAACGCGTAGGAGAAACTAGACAGGCAAGGATTGCTACTTTTATATACCAGATAACTTTAAAAAAACTCTCTATATTTGTAAAAATCCTGTGCACCGTCTCCCAAATGGATTCTGCCAATCTGCATTTATTCAACCTGAACCAACTCAAACTCTACATATTTTTGCCTTTACTATAATCAAATACACATGTATTTTCAATTGGATTACCAATGTGTGTTACACTATACTCTTTTGGTGTTATATCAGCCACAACACTTTGTAGATTGATAATCGACGAGCAATGCTGCTCAATGTGAAGCATCCCATCCAAATAAAACTTTAGAAAAATACTCTCAGCAAATATAATTGATATGTAAGGCGATGGGTGTATGTTGTATAACTCTTGGAGCGTCATGCTAGAATCGCTGTTTACATAAGATGATGCGCCATCACCGTACTAACACAGCAATGTTGAATAATCCACATCACCGCCTATATATCCTAGCATAAACCTTTTTAACTCATCCTCTTCAATATCTATATGTTTTTCATTGTTTCCATCACAACCTATAAAAACAAATTCAACTGTCATTGTTTAAAAATATTTCAAAAGGTAATAAAGTATATAAGAGGAGATATAAACTAAGGAAGAATAATAATAAAAGGAAGAAAACTAGCAGAAAAACTAGCAGCTTTATATATAGCTGTTTGTAGACCCCTGTCTACCCATGTAGTATAATAAGATATGTTCTGACTTCAAAATAAGTTAGTTTTCCCTACGAAAATACTACAGGACAACATGTCCTTATATATGGTGTCAGTTGTGTGGTGCCCCACATGGCAACCACATTAACCTAGCTCCATTATCGCCGAGCCATCGACTAATACGACTAACTTAAGTCATATTAGCATTTATCAAATGATGATCATGAGCCGCATATAAGGAACTGCGCGGCTTATGAATGTTTCTTTTTTTCTCTTTGGTAGTTTTTGAATATACATTATTAACCCGTTGTTCCCAACAAGTTGTGTGCTGACACAGGGAAAACCTGATCCAATATATGATGTATCATATATGTATAATACATGTGACATGATACATATCTCACATGATTATATAACACACTTCCTTGATGTAAAATAGGCAAGAATAGCTACTTTGTTGCTTTACTGGCTTCTTGCCTTCTATAGATACATTTGACCAATTAGTTTTATTTGGCCTTTGTAGCAGATACATCTGTCCTTCTAAAAAGATACTACCTGTTAGGCATTATTATGCATATTTCTTAACTACTGTTTTCCCATTAACGTTTTAAGCTATTCTATATCTGTAGATTTTGTTAAACTGTCTCTGTGTTAAAAGCTGTTGTATTTCTATAAAACAAACTACCTCATAAAGCTCCAAGATTTTAAACCATACTTTTTAAACCCGCACCAAGTCAAACTCTACATACATTTCATCTTCACAATATTCAAATATGCACAAATTACGAATTGGATTACCTGTGTGCTTTACCTTATACCCTTCAGGTATCACTGCAGATACAACAACCTTTAGATTGTCAATTGACGAGCAAAACTGGTCAGTGTAAAGCTGTTCATCCAGGTAAAACTTTAGCATAACAAACTTTTCAAACACAATTTTTATGGTAGATGCTGGCTGTAAATAGTATAAATCAAATAGTGTCGTGTCGGGACAACAGTTCATATAAGTTAAATCACCACCATCACATTGCCACAGTATCCTTGAATAATCCACATTGCCACCAATATCCTTTAGCTTATAGTCTATTAAGGATTCAAGCCCAATTGTCATCTCTTTGTTGTTGCGTTCATCACAACCAATAAAACTGAAATCAACAGACATTATGTGTGAAAGTAAGAGAACAGTAATAAAGCTAGTTGATGGAAAAGAATGGATAAACTAATGAAGGAAAAAATGCAGGAGAAAATGGGCTGGTTTATATAAGGTTACCTCCAGCCACCTGCAATCCCGATTTCATTCATCTACAAAGTCTCATTATTTTTCAAAGGAAACCCACCTTTGTAGTTATAAATTAAATGACTGCAGTCATTTAATAAAGTCTTACTTGATTTATTTATTAGTTAATTAAACACCAGTAATTATTGTACAGCCTACACTACAACAATTTAAACAGTGTTATTGTGTTTGTAATGTACATTACCAGGACACATTTATATTACGTTATGTAATTGCTACATCTATGAACTTTCTAAGCAATAGTGTTTAGATTAATAGCAATGTTTTGAATAGATTTATTAGACAATTTATTTAACAAACGACATTGAGAGGAAAAGAAAACAAGCATCTGATGGGAGCTCTTTTTCAACTATATCTAATCTGCAATGTGGTGGCTAGTAATTATAACTAAACATAAAAAGTTGTATTAAATTACACTGGGTTTAGCAAGGACGCCTTTGATGAACTCGCAATTAGCCAAAAGCTAAAGTCTCGGTTTTAAATGGCAGGGTTAAAAGACAGCGAGCAGGGTGTTTTAAAGCATGCCAAGAGCAAACCTCAAAGAAACAATTTTTCTTTTGATGTAAGGGAAAAAGTAAAAAAGGGTGGTTTCTTTTACACGGCAGCATTGGCGTTGGGAAGGAAAAGAACAACGCTCGGGGTGTTTTCCCCTTCCAACATTATTATTTGCTATTTGACTAATTGTATAGTTTATTGTATTTAGCGAGACGCATTTAGGGATTTCCTGGACTGAAAAAGCACAGCTAACAAAAACGCATAAAATGAACGCTGTGCAGATACTCTCAGTATTGAGCATGGGAGTCATGGCATTGGCGCAGCCCCACGCAATGCATGAGCGAGCAGTGTCGTATGTGACAGACCTTCCCGAAGACGCGTACAAGGACGACGACAAAGTGACAATAATCATTGCAGCCACTGTCGGAGGCGTAGCCGGTCTAGTGCTTATTGCCGGTCTTGCGTTTGCCATAGTCCGGCGCAGAAAGCACGGGCCTGTTGTAAAGCGCGTGGAAGATGTGGAAACTACGCAAGAGCCGATGCTACAGCATAGTGGGTTCCGCAATATGCCAGAGCCACAGATGGCTAATGAGCAGACGCATTACCCGTCAGCCCCAGACTTGGCACGCATGCACCGCGAGAGCACAATGGCGGCGTTGCAGAGCAATATCCATACGCTTCCGTTTGATGCTGAGCAGCCGCCGCCTGTTCCACGCTAACAACATTTCATTTAAATTATTATTGCAAAAATAAATGGTTATTCTCTGGATTAGTGTTAGGAATTTAAATTCTGCCCACGGCTTTTTCAACACACTTGTGACGTCAAACACTGGCAGTCTTTTATTCCAACCTGCTGTTACATTGTCAGTCTGGTGAGCGTATCCAGCAATGTTGTCGCATTCACCTGGTGCGTCAACGGACCACTGCATCAGCAATTGGCGTTTGCTAGTCTTTGACGCACTGACGCCCGCGGGCAGCATAAATACCAGCAGAATGTGTTCCGTGCTGGACGTGGTCAGGGTTGGTTAACGAGATTACGGTGACGTTTGTGTTTGTGATTGCGGTGTTTGCCATTTCAGACTAAACAAGCAACGCGAATAATATTGCGCCGTTGGCACTGGGACTGGCGTTTACGGGCGCATCGTTGGCAGTGAGTTCTCCATTGGTGTTGGCCCTGAACCCTGCTCGTGACTTTGGGCCTCGTGTTTGCTGCCCTGACGTACGGCCTCGACATATTTGCCGACCACTCGTTCTACTTTTGGGTCCCCATCGCTGGCTCCATCATCGGCACAATCCTCGGTGCCTTTGTGTACGAATGGCTCATCAAACGCGATGCTGAATACCTCCACTCGCTCGAAGACAGCAACTAACATCTCTTAATCATGCACTCAATTTATTTAATTTACTGTTTAATGCTTTTTGACACCCTTTTACTCAATTACCGTTTATGTATTGTTTTGCGCGGTTGAAAATACAAGCCTCTGCTTTTGTAAAATTGCTATTGTTTGTGCCATTAAACCTTTTTCGGCACTTTGCAAATGTGTATAGTGACGTGCATAGTATAAAGACAATTGCAATTCGACAATGACTAGTCAATTTTTATTTTCTCGTATGTTTTACCCTTTTATCCTGCCATGTGGTCTTTGACTGATATGCGAGCATATCGAATATGCACTCGTTTTAACGGTGTGCTTGGCACTGCAAAAAACGTCTGACGTTTCTGTCCACGCAAAACTATTGTGGGATCAGCCGCAGCACAAAGCGAGCAATTGGGCAAATTAGTATATATTGGCTGTATACATATTGCGCCTCTTATTGCCCAGCAGAGGCGCAATTGTTGACGGAGACCCTTGGTTGGTCTCGAAAAGGACATATTGGCTCAAAAGCACTTCCGGGTGCTGACATCACATGTGCTAAGCCGAGTATCAAAAGCAGTTTTATTGGACCAGGCGTGGTTGGCTCCGAGCTTAAAACCCTATGAGCTTGCCAGAATTACAGGCTCGTGTAACAAAGTGGAAAAGGGCACACCCGATTGGCTTGGCAGAGAATACCGAGGATTGCCGATCGCCGCAAAAATGTGTGATTTTGGTGCCAGCCAAAAAGGGAAAAGCGATCTTTGACAGAATACAGAAATGGCACTGAGAGTGAATACGCGCGCGTTTATAAAAGCAACATCGTCTGGCATATTCTTCCAGTTGTGTTATTCTTCCACATCCCTTTCAACCTGTTTATTCGCTGACATTATAAATTGCAATGTACACTGACTATTTTGC